>VYZV01042834.1:89279-131472 GCA_013401275.1 Pandion haliaetus | reverse complement strand
CCTTAGCAGAGCTTCTAGGAGGATCTGTTCCATGATCTTCCCAGGCACAGAGGTGAGGCTGACAGGTCAGTAGTTCCCAGGGTCCTGCGTGCTACCCTTTTAAAAATGGGTGCAATATTTCCCTTTTTCCAGTCATTGGGGGCTTCACCTGACTGCCATGACTTTTCAAATACCATGAAGAGTGGCTTGGCAGCTACATCAGCCAATTTCCTCAGGAGTCTGGGATGTATCTCATCAGGTCCCGTAGACTTATGTATGTTCAGGTTCCTCCGGTGGTCACGAACCTGATCTTCTCTTACAGTGGAAGGGACTTTGCTCCCCCAGTCCCCATCTTGCAGTCCATCCACTCGAGACGTGTGGGAAGAGAGGTTGCCAGTGAAGACTGAGACGAAAAGTTTGTCAAGTACTTCAGCCTTGTCCTCACCCTTTGTTACCAGTTTGCCAGTCTTGCTCATCAGGGAGGATATGCTTTCTTTGACCTTCCTTTTCTGGGTGACATACCTGTAGAAGCCCTTCTTATTATTCTTTGTGTCCCTTGCCAAGTTGATCTCCAGCCACACCTTGGTCTTCCCAACCCCATCCCTACATAACCAAGCAGCATCACTATACTTTCCCCAGGATACCTGTCCCTGCTTCCACCACCTCTGCATTTCCTTCTTGCCCTTTAGTTTGACCAGCAGGTCTCCACTCATCCATGCTGGTCTCTTGCCTTCCTTTCCTGATTTCTTACACCTGGGGATCGAGAGCTCTTGCGGTCTATGGAAAGCGTCCTTAAAGGTCTGCCATCTCTGTTCTGCTCCCTTGTCCCTGAAAGCAGTTTCCCAGGGGGTCCTGTTGACTAACTCCTTGAAGAGCTGGAAGTTTGCTTTCCTAAAATTCAGGGTCCTGACTTTACTCTTTGCCTGACCCAGAGAAGAAGTATTCAGAGCTGCTAGGATACCCGATAAAACCACATTGCTTCCTACATCTTGAGTTCATAGTGAAAAATGAGGCAAATCCCGGAAATGCTCTTTAGGAAACCTGGTGTTTTCACATTTTAATGAAACTGCTGTTGGCACAGACAGATGAAGGACAGGTAGATTTGTCAAACTCTCAGGCTGCTGCGGCCACTAGCACCGTTTTATCACACTCATCAAGACAGCGAGAGGGGATGGCAGGAGCCTAAGGTTTATGTCAATTCCTGCAAATTAACACTCATCAAATTAAGTTGCTTTATAACAAAGACAGTGATTGTTATAAAGGAAGGAGAAGGTCCTTTGGCAAGAAGAGGGAAGACCGCAGTTGGGGTTGTGTGCTAGGGACTCATTTCAAAGCGAGTAGATGGGCAGTTAGATCTGCTCCGTTGAACCCCACGTTGTGCATTCGCACCAGTGTTGTGGGCTGTCACAGTGGGGGAATGATTTGTTGTCCCCCCCCGCCCCCTTCTGTGCCCAGTGACACTTGGCTCCCAACCCCAGATGCTGATTTCGGTTAGCATCAGTCATTGTCCCAGGATGGGTAACTTGGAACAAAGAGGTCCTGTCCCACCACACATCCCACCCATGGCTTTAATCAGCGCACGGATACGCAGGTCAGAGCCATTCTTCACACGTTGCTTTTCAGTGTTCAGCATTGTTTTCCACCACAGTTCAGAGCTATTGGTTTAGAAAGCAGATCCCGGGAGGCTCCAGTTTAAGGATGGTCATGTTCTTGCTGTGTATTCTTAGCAGGAGGGCTTTGATCTTAATATGTGTCTCTGACAGTCATGTCACCCATGTTGTGCCCATTTGTATTCAAGTGTTTGGTCCCAGTGATGTGGTTTTTCTGTTGTTGTTGTTGTTGTTGTTGTTCTTTGTGTTGAATTATTTTTTCTCTCTTAATTAAATATTTCATATAGGTTGCCTGCTCCCTCATACCCTCCCGCAGAAGAAATGGCATTTTAAGGCATTTGCTTTGCTTTGTTTTATTGCCTGAGGAAGATTTTCACATTATGTCATCATCCTTTTTTTTTTTTTTTTTGTGGTTGTTATTTAGAAGTGACACAAATGTGTTTAAACTACAGACAATTAATAGGGAGGGTAAATCCTAAATGAGGAGGGATAGGGAAGATGCAAAGAAAACCTAGATAAATGCCAGTGGGAAAAGCTGGGGAAACTAGGGAATAGCCTGGAAATCAAGAGGATGAAAAAAATACAGTAATTTCTTATAGAATTTTGCATTAGTGTTTATGATCAAGAAGAAAAGGCACGGACTGTTTTATTATATTTCCATTAGATCTGTTAGAAAGTAATAGTTTTGCAAATGCAGCACTAGTGTTGACTTATCTTACAGTGACAACGCTGGGCAGGTTCAGGTCTGGAAGATGGCTGCATTCATGCAGCATCCTCCTTAGCTAAATGTTCCTCAGCTCAATGTCTCTCAGCATGGTTTATCTTTGAGAACAAATAGTGGCCTTTGAGAATAAATATTCCACACTTTGCTAGTTCACTTGGCACTGGTCCATGCAGTCTTAGCGGCCCAGGTCTCCACAAGCTCAGGGACCTCTGGACCACACAACCCTCTATAGTGCCCATGTGCCCTTGGGTTAGTAGGACTGTCAGAGTTGCTGCAGTGGGGGGAAACATGAGGAAGAGGCATGAGGATGACATGCCAAAAAAGACACATTATATGTAAGGCTGTTATATCTAAGACTTCAGTGTCATTTTTAGCACTGCTCTGTAAACTGGACATTTAAATATAAGCATGTATGTATGAGAGTGCCACCTATTACTGAATTCACCCAATGCTTCCTCTTACCAGAAACTGGTTTTGATTGCTTATAGTTTTCCTAAGTGGGCTGAAATTTTCCATGCTCTGTATCAACCTCAGGCTAGATAATTTTTGGGAAAGATAAGCATATGGCAATGAGACAAGGACATTTAGATAAATAAGGTATACATATACACAGATAATATATGCCCACACTAAAGATACAGACAGATAATCACAAGTGTTTAATTCAATGCCTCAGCTGGAAATTAACACTCCTTAGCAGAGTCAGAGAGCCTGCAAGCATGCACGTACCTTGTCCTGAAGAACTATGCAAAACAGATCCACTCACACCAGCTCTTGTTCTAGCTAGAGGAGTGGCAGTTTCTTAAACCTCTCTAATTTGGTTTCCTGCAATTGTGTGGTGATAAACTAAAGGGGCTTGGCTCATTGCAATGTGGATATTGCATATTACAGCCATTGCAAATGATAATGCTAAAGTATAACAAATCATTATGTGTCTGATCTTGTAAAAAACCTGATAGGAGTCTTCATCCTTCTTGGCATTTCAAAGCAGAGCTCTATACAGACCTCAGGATAGGCTTTGCCCAGGTACATTAGTCAAGGCTCTTTGCTGGTGTCTCTCTGAACCAGGTATCTTGTCCAGAAGGTGTAAGCTGAGGTCACTCCAAGCCAAGAGTGCCACTGTGCCCCAGTGGCTGGATGGAGACCTGGGAGGAAATTCTAGCCCCGCTGAAGTCAGCTGGAGTTTTGCCATCGACTCTGATGGAGCCAACATTCCTGTTCTGATGCAGACGTTTCACAATAACCTCTTCTGTTGAACTTTCAACACGTGCATGTTATTTTCATTACAAATAAACAAAATATTTCTAAAATGGAGACCTTCATATATACATTATGCCAGAAGATCACATTAAAAGTTCATCATGGTGCATGTGGTAAAATACTAATAAGCTAGCCTTGAAGTCTCTGGGAAAATTTCTGATGTGAACAACTCCCCCTTAGGTCGTTTCGCCCGAATATACAGCAATCAGATGTACAGCTGAGGGTTTATTATTTTTGCAGAATGCACATGCATTCCAAATTTGCCGTGCTCAGAAACGGAGACAAGACATTCATCTGTGCGCTTGGCTTTGGGAAAAGACATCTCTGTGTGTCCGGACACGGGCCCTGGTATAGCGCAGACAGGAAATCTGCCAGACTGCCTCGGCAGGAGGCTGCCTCCAACACGTGCAGCAAGGAACAAGAAATGTCTTAATGATTAATCACTGTCAACCTTTGTTCTCGTTAAAGAGTTGATTGTCAGGCAGGGCTCGTAATGAGGCACTGTTCCTGGGTCTGTTGCTATGTGATTGTGCAAGTGCTGAATTTGAGCCTTGGACCATGCAAGATGCAGCTCCCACTTTGCCCAGGTTTAAGGAGTTGGGTGGGAACGTTGCTATAAGAGTGCCTGCTAGCTGCTATAGGGCTGTGCAGCTTTCCAGCAAGGGATTATGACAAGGCTACAAATAAATCACTAACGGCTGAAAATCAGTTCACAAGGATCTCGGGAGTGAGCAGCTTCCTTGCTGGTGCTGAAAAGGCAAAGTCCTATAAACAGGTTCTATTAAGAACTGCACAAATAACTATCTGTCAAAGTCTTTTGCCTGTGGTTTCTCACCAATAGTGGGGATTGGCTCCTCTGAGATATTCAATCACCCATTTTTACCTAGGAGATTGTGCACAGTGACCTTTTTTACTGTTTTTATGTATAAACTTTTGTAACCCTGAGTAGCAGGAGAATTACCTATTTCAGAAAATAGTTCTGGCATCCACCTAAATTTCAGTGTTTCCAAAAAACTGGCATTTATGAAGCCTGGCCTCCCTGGTTCTCCCAGTGAAAGCTGCAGCAGTTTCATGTGCTGAAATACTTATCCCTCTGCATGTTGAGTATCTGCTGCATCACTTGATATCCGAACCTATCACTCCAACGGGTGACTCACACCCGTGAGGCTGCAGAAATCAGGTTTGTGCTCCCTACTGTCGTGATCGTTTCCAGCTTTGTAGTATCTGAAGGCATTCGTCCGCATTTCCTCTCTGAGCTCCGTTGCTTGTTTTGTTGGAGGAGTGACACAGCATTTGCTTCTTTTCCCTGGTTGGATGAAGGCACAAGTATTTCTGGCAGACAGCCTGGGCTTGTGAAATTGCAAATGCTAGTGTCCGTGATTCCTTGTGTATGTGCCTTGGAAGCATGGCTGGCCCTGAAATTTTTGTCCTGAGAGCTCAGACGTTCACAGGAGAAAAACACAGAAGACAGTCCCATGTGGCTGAGCCAACTTCTCATAAACACTCCACAAAATTACTGAAGGGAGATATTTTGCAGTCTTACCCAGCTGTATCTCTGGATATTAGACATAGCAAAACCAGGTCTTGGGATCTTGTAATATTCAGGTTTTTCAAATGCTGTTTATACATATGAAAGCGATCTTGCTGGAATGCATAGAACTACTCTCTGGCATGGTATTAGGAGAAATTCAACCTCTAACTGTATCTTCTGCATGATTAACTTGGGAGACTTTTAGGTCACTCTATACAACACCCTTAGAAAGTGACCCACTATTGCTTGGCAGATCAAGGGGTGTTCATACTAGCTCTTCCAGGCATCTTACTCAAGTGTGAGTAGAAGCACCTAAAATGAGGAGTGTAAGGGAATGTTCCTATCATCTAATCTGGGCTCCTAACTTAGTTGTCTAAATTAGGCATCTAAAGCCTAACTATACAGCCCCATCCCTCTGTATAGTGAAGGGAGAGCTCCAGCAGGCAGTTTAGAGAGCATCTGATCTAAGCTTTTGGTTAGAGACCTAAACTTAGAGGAAATTTATTCTTATGCTGTCTGTTCCAGAGAAGAAAAACGGCTGAATGAGTTTGAGGTGCTCACCAAGATGCTGTTTTCCACCCCCATTGGGCCAAACAAGCAATAAGGCGAGGGAGAATCGGGCTGGCTGTGTTTCTGTGTTATTTCCAGACCTGATACTTAGATAGATCCTCAGCTGTTGCAGATCAGCGTAACCTCAGGAACTACTTGGGGCTCTCGCAATGTACACTGGCACAGAAAGCAGCCCTCTGCGCTCTAGTCAAGAGTGGGAGTTACCCCTAAAAATAAGAAAACTCTAGCTTTTTCACTATAGCTAGAAGAGTTCTTACTCAGCAGCCACTCTGACATGGTCCTGCTGTAGTTTTGTTTTCTTGTCTGAGGCAAGGACACAAGCAGGTAGTGCTTGGAGTTCAGATGTCCATGGAAACCCCAGCATTTAGCAGAAAGGGATGTTTCTGTTTGCATTAGATGTCGCAGAAAAGAGTTGGCTCAGAAGGAGGCTGGTGGGCGCTAAGACTGGCTGTTCAATGGAGCACCCTGTGCTTGGCTTCCTAAAGCTGTGTGAGTGAGATCAGCTCTTCTCAATAAGCCTGGTACTGCCCTGTGCTTGGCCCCGGGGGCTGCTGGAGACCCTCTGTTTCTGGCTGTGGAAAGCCCCATGCCAGCTGAGGCAGTGGAGGTTCACATCAGGGGGTCTGGGCTTTGCCACCAGCCTTGCACCACCCTGAAACAGTATTGCAGGACATTGAGCCATTCCTTGGAGCAGTCGCTCTCTTCTCCTCCTCGTCCTCCTCCAAGTGCTCAGTATCCAGGGTGTTTCACAGCCAAAGCATAATGTCCTTGAGAAGCTCATAGGGTCAGGACAGCCACCGGTCCCTGAAGAAACCCACAAAGGTGCCTTGATCTCCACCATCCTCACTCTAAGAAGCCTGTGATGCCAATTAACACAACTGAATCAAACTGCTTATGAGTGGGAACATCCTGCATAGGTTTGGTCACCAAACAGAACTTTGCACAGCTCTTCCCCTGGAAGCAGCTTTTGGCAAGGCAGGCATCCATTGCTGAGCAGGCTTCTGTGAATGGTTCTGAAGCCTTTTCCTCTTTTCTTTTAATTCTTTGCTTCTTTAAGCCAGAACTAATGCAAAAGGAGAGTGAAAGTCAGTGCTGTCACTTCTGACTTGACACTGGGCACAGAATGAGCTGCCCCACAGAGGAACAGAAAGGGCAAAAAATTCACCCCCCCAGTTTCAGGGAAAATCTGCAAGAAGCAGAAGCCCATCCTGTGACACAGATGCCAGCACTGGGAAGTGAACTGCCCCTGCGGGCATTGTGGTTTAGTAAAAAATTGACCAATGCTTCCCTTCTGCCCCACCAAAATTATTCATCAAATCAAGGCATTTCCAGGAGAAAGAGGTAAAAGGTTTGTACATCCTTTTCCATCCAAGTGTCCCTAAACTGCTTCTGAACTAGGAATGCAGAACTGCAAGCTTGCAAAAGGCTTTCAGGGGCTCCTGACAAGCTTTGGAGAGAAAGGGAGAGGAGAGGAAGGGAGAAAGGTGCACTTTGTCCCAGTGGCACAGGGCCCTGCCAGCTCTCTGCTTTGCAGAAATCCCTCTCTCCAGCCACACATTGCTGTTACTGCTCAATATAAAAGCAGCGGTCAGGAAAATCCCCTTCTTTTCCTGGTAAACGCAGTAATATTTTGAATTTCTGTGGAGCCATTCATCCACCTCTTTGAGGTCCATGGAGGAGCCTCTTCAGAGCAGTGTGGAAGGAGCCTGCAGTGCTGGGGGGTCGTGGAGGGAGAGATGCCTGGTGTTGCCCACAGATCCTTACCATGGGCTCAGCCTAGAGAGCAGCATCTGGCGTTGAAGGTTTAAGCAGCAGCATGAGGGGTCCTGGCACGGGAGAGAGCCCAGAGCAAAGAGCTGCATGAGCCCAGGAGGTGCTGGGCAGGGGCTGACCAGTGTGAGCTGCCAGACCTGGCAGGGTACAGGCAGGACAGAGGGTGGCCAAGCCTGTCCTGCACGATGAGCAGAAGACCAGGGTGAGGCAACCTGCAGCACCTCTCAGTGAAAGCATCGAGAATGGCTCTGAAAGGGGCAACAGAGATGATATCCAGCCAGACCCAAACTCACTGGCAGGGTCCGAAGGAAAGGAAAAGGGAAAGGGCAAGGAGGAGAGGAGAGGGAAGAAGAAAGAAAAGCAAAGGAAAAAAGAAAAGAAAAAAGAAAAGAGAAGAGGAAAAGAAAAGAGAAAAAAAGAAAAAAGGAAAAAGGAAGAAAAGTCAATTTCAGAAAGTCCGTATGTGTGTTAGAAGCCAAAAACTCCCTTTGTTTTTATGAACACAAGTCAGCTGCAGCAGGGATAGTGAAAGGCAAACTCAGTCTTAAATGTTTTGATTAACTGCTAATTTAAACATTTGAGCATAGTGTTCTTTGTGATGCTTATGAACAAAACCCCAGTTGTGCTACCAGCTCTGAGGAGCTTTCACTGACTCTGCCTCTCTTTCTGCTTCTCATAGGTTTTTATATCTTACTGTAACTTCAGAGAACAGGGTGCAATGCACCTGCTTTGCACCTAGAGCATCTCTGTGCTGGAGTTTCAGCGCCAGCAGAGCAGGTGGGGGTTTGTGGTGCTTGGTGAACACTAGCTGAGCCCTCAGCTGCTGCCCCTGCCCCAGCCAGCACTGGGCACGGCCCTGCACGGGCTGGACCTCATCTGCAGGGCTGGAGGGATATGGCATGCACGAGCAGTGCCAGCAAGTGGAGCGGGAGTTGGGGGCAAACCCATATGGACACTTGTACCTGTCAGAGATGCGATGCTTCCAGCCCATCCCTGACACCCAGCTGGCTGCAGTGATGTGCTCCCAGTTGCATCACCTCCTTGGAGGCAAAGTGGAAAGAAGGTTACCTTCCCCATGCAGGGAAACAACATGGTTCACCGTGCAGGCAAGCACATGGGGCTGCCCAGCTGGAGGGCTGCAGCCTGCTGGGCAGAGGTGCCCCTGGGTGAGGGGACACAAATGTCCCACTCAGGGCTTTCTTTGGTCAGGGGTTTCTAAAGTTAAAATGCATAAACCACAGGCATGGGAACCCAGGAATGAAGCTCAAAAGGCCACCGGCAGCTTTAGATGTGTGGAGTCATAGTAAAGATGCAGCAGTAAAGCCAGGCTTAGAGCAGGATGAAACAGATCAATGAAAGCAGGGTAGCTGCAACCCAAATCTGCCCTTCCTTGGCATGGATGTCAGAAAGTGTGCTTTGTCCAAATGCAGGGGCAGAGCCTCACGTCCCTGACAGCAGTGTAACCCTTCTACCTTCTGATTTGCAGTGATGGAGGTGCAGGGTGAGAGTAAGGCTCGATAGCACCAGTTCACAAAGGGCCAAACTGCTGCACAGCCAATCTCCTGAATTAGGAAACTTCTTCCTTCTCCCATCTCATCGCTGCCTATGGAAGATCAGCAGGAAGGAAAAGTAACACATCATAGATTCATAGGCTCACACAGACATTTCATGAAGAGCAGAGAAAGGACCAAATGCAAAAAAAAAACCAAACTGGCTCCAAGTTGATGATTTATACTGTTTTCTCAGGGCCTGTTTGCCAAGCAGCTGATGTTTTGTGCCAATTGCTATTACAGAAGAGCTTTCTTTGATAGGTATTGTGAATGGACACTACACGGTTTATCTTAAAACAAAATCCCTCCCCACAGCTTATATGGGCTGGCAGGGGATGAGGGAGAGAAAAAGTTGGGCTTTGTTGGTTTTTTTTTTACTCAGGACTATGAAAGCACATTTGGGGGAGCCTGCATTATCTGTGCAAAAACACAACAGATTAATTCTATTAATGGATGTAACATGTGGCTGGGTTCAAGCTAGAGTTGTCATTTGAATATAGAAGTCAAAGCCAATTTATTGTAACATATTTTTCTTTTCAAAATATTTTAAGAAAGACAAAAAAGTTTGTGCAACAACTTGGCAAGCAGGTCTGTTGAGAGGAGGTATTTTCTATCTTGCAGCTAACATAAGGGCTAAAAAATGTGGCAGTGTCGAGCAATCCTGGGTTCCTTCTGGAACTGAAAGAAAGTGTGCGGGATATAATTGTGTAAGAGCCCAATAAATTTTGAAGGGTGGGTTTGTAACACTGCCTTGAGGGCTGCAGGTGGCTCCAGAAGAAAGTCATGGTTTTTATTTCAGTAACAGTCATCAAATACTTTATCTAGCTAGCTACGCACTCGTGTGGCCCCATCTAAAAGCCACAGAATTATTTTAAAATAGAAATACCCATAACAATCATTGTGTTTCTTCCATGCCAGATGGTAGAAAGATAAGTTGGATTAGTTTGTAGTGTGTGTGTGCGTGTTATTGGGGGGGTGGGGTGCAAAAGCTAAGGCACAGAATGAGCTTTTCTGGAGTTTGCAAAGTGATGAACATCAGTGCTCCGTGGTCTTCAGGGCTTGGGTAGGCTATGCCTGGCCAGTCCTTGTTTCACTGTTGGTCAGTCCATATTTCCCTGGATGCCGTAGGAGGCAATGGCCATGTAGCAGAGCTTTACCTAGGTGGTAGACCAGACCCTGGCACTACACCTCAGTATTGAGAGAACTGCTGCACAACAGGGAGCATCAGAATCCAGCTGTGGATTCCTCTGTTGCAGGGCAAAAATGCTGCTGTATATTAGGTTATGCAGAATTACGTGGTTAGGTTCCTATGGTGAATTGCAACAAAGTGGAGTCAGAGACCCAATGTTTCTCATGACTATTGTGACCTCTCCAGTGCATCCTATTTTCTTTGTAGCTGGGTGGCTAAGGAATACTTGACTATCAAGTGGTCCAACATAGGCAGAGTATTTTCATGTGTGGACTGAGAAAGCTATTTTGTACATTTGGTAAAGGCCCAAGTACCAAACACTGGTGGAGCAAGTAGAAAACATTGCTGCCAGGGGAAATCATGGCTAAAAGAAAACGAGCAGCATATTGTCATCCCGCATCCTGTATGTGCATGGTTTGAGTCCCCAGGTACCTTCCCCATTGCCTTCTGAGATGACTTTTTGCCATCTCTTCCTCATGAAGCTGCAAGCAGGGAAGAAGCAGATCTAGATCCATCGCAAAGACCAGGGAGACTCTACAGTGCTCTTCAAAGTCCTGTCCAGTTACATGTTTGTTTTAGCAAGGAAGTTGGTAAACTCTAAGCCTATGTAATCCTGTTGCTAATGGGAGTCAATTAGCAATCTCTCAGAGATTGCGCTTGTCAGGGAGGTGATGGGATAAATGAAAGCGGCACCATTCACCCCACTGTGAAGTAACAACTTACCGCTTCTGTATTTCTAAGAATAGATAACACTTCTAGCAATGAGTCTGTAACTTCTCGCTGCTGCTTGCCAGATGGTAGGAACGAGCAGACACTGAGTTTGTTCCCTTGTGTTCAAACTGCCATACGGCCCAATGCAAGTTTCCTGAAAGAACCCCAGGACAGCTCTGTTACTTCTGTTAAAGTTTCCCAAGCTCCTGGTACAACACTGAGGTTTTCTGCTGGAACCACCTGGCGTATTTTCAGAGTCTTCCATGAGTGATGAAGTTACACAATCCCCTTTATTTTGTCAAAGCCTTTGTATCGGTCACTTGTTCTGAGAGTCTGTGGGCTGTGTCCTGTACTTGATCTAATTGCATAAAAAGAATTATTTCCTTTTCTTGATGTTTGTTATTATTTTCATCCTTCACAAGCCATTTCTTCTGTTTCAGGATCAACACTCTGTGGTAGGCCAGGGACCTGGCCCCACTCCAAGCTCCAGTTCTTGCTCAAATCCAAACACTGGAAGTGGTTACATGAACTCATCCCAGCAATCAATGTTGAATCAGCAACTGATGGAAAAGAAACAGGCTCTGCAACGGCAAATGATGGAGCAAAAACAACTCCTTCTACAGCAGCAGATGTTGGCAGAAGCTGTAAGTTTTCTAATTCCTTATTTTACATGGAAAAGACTATCATAGAAACAATAGAAAAGAAAGCTAAGACAGGGGGAAGAAAGCCCCCAAAGCTTTGAGGTCATTTTGGCAATGCCTAGTACTTCTAGAGTGTGCCTCATATTTTTCAGCACTTTGCTAAGCCCTTCTGAAACCTTCTTCAGTTTATATGAAACAAGTCAAGTATCTGAGCTACTGTGTTTTTGTTATGAGAACAGTGTAAGCATATGCTTAATTTGAGGCATATGAATATTGTCAGTGGTTTTGTTTGCAAGATAAGCTAAGGTGCACTGCTATGCTACTTTGACCACAGAGAGGAAAGTTGACTTCCAGGCTCTCTAACCTAGGCAGCATGGTATAAAGTGCTTCTGTGTAAACAAGGATCAGGTACATCAATTTTAGTATTCAACACAAGTTTGTGTGCTTGGCTGGGATCATACATGAGTCCTCCTTCCTCTGTTTTTCTTTTTGCATTTCCAGATATTTTTAGCCAGTTCTTCTCTCTCCCTTGGTATTCAAGAGACCAGTTGGGAGTTTCTGGTCATTTTATGAGCCGTGGGGGATATTTGTGGTCTTGTTGGCAGTGATAAATGCTAGAACCCACTGATTTAGTTCCACTAAACTGGCATTGCCATTGATACTGCATGAACTGAGTCAGCTGAAGGTGCTTCATGGCCCATCATCCACGGCCAGTGCAACAGCTGGGGAGTCCCAGCGGCCCAGAGCAGTAACACGTGCCCGCTGCATCCTCATATTCACCATTCCTTGGTAGGTCTGCTTGCCAAAGCACGGAGAAGAGAGAAGTCCGAGAAGAGGAGCTGAGCTTGGCATGCTCTTGAGGCCAGTAGATAGCAATGTGGGTACCCTGCGGCAGCTAGGGAAGGGCTGTAGGGAGGATGCTGGGGAAGGATGGAGGTGACACCACCACCTGCTTTGCTTCCCCCAGGCTGCAGTGACAGCAGACCCCAAACCTATGGCTTATTTACCTCAATCTGCATCTCTCAGCCTACAGGGCAGACCCATTTATGCTGGCCTGACATTTTGAGGCCAAAACTTTCTTTTCACTAAAAAGATGTAGACTCAGAAATACTGACTCATTTAGTGAATGCCATTCAGTAATTAAAGAACAACACAGAAGTGGAAAAATGTTCACGTTTTTGTGGGGATGTTTTCAAAACAAAAATTACTCCGTTTTTTTTATAGAGAATATCTTTTTGTTTACAAATTTATTTCCATTCCAAAAATAAAATTAGAAAGCTTGAGTTTGAAGTTAAGGATTTCATTTGTCCTATAAGGGAAATATTTGACTTTTTAATTTATACAGAAGAAAACTGAAGTTTCAAGTCAGCTCTACGTGCTGCAGTTTTCTGTCAGAATTTTTAGCATGACAAAAAGTTAATTGCTCAAATAGCTCTTTTTAAAATAAAATAGAAATTAAAATCACTCTACAGAATGTGGGTTGTGATCAGCTTGCCTTTGCTTTTGTATCGTGTACATAGAAATACACACAAAGCCTGCCTACAGTTTTTGCATGTATTGCAGGGATTTCCTGGGAGATAACTTGTCTTTCTTCTTCACATGGGTTCAGGTCGAGTGGTATGCTAAAACAAGCCTTATAAATCTTAATCAGACCCCTCACTCCCAGAGTGCATTACAGAAATGCCTAAATACTGCAAGAAAGGCTCTTCTCCCAGTGTTTTAAAGTGCTCCTGGCAGAAGAAAAAAGATTTTTCACAAGAAGGTACATTTGTGTGCTCTTTTCAGGCAGAAGATCCCCAAATTACTCTGATGGACTCCCATCACCAGCCAGGGCCTGACTCTTTCACACTGACGAGCCCGTTTGCCGTTCCGGCAGCCGAGCACAAAACCCAGGTGCTTTGCAGAGAAGGGGTGAAGCTTACCCAGCAGCCCAGTAAACATGACTCTGGGAGGCACATATCTACCGGCAATGACTTACCAGTGACTGAGGTGGTAAAACCCACATTTTCCTGCCTTGGGGCCACATATCTTGAGGAGCTGTTGCTCACGGGTGGGCAGTAGCACTCTGGAGACATCAAGTCACACTGATGCAGATGAGAGATTTGGCATTGACTCCACTGCCTGTGCTTTCCAGATCTTTATGAACACAGGGCAGTTAGTCAGATTTCAGTTCAAGGACATGGATGTCTATCTTCCTTTCGCCAGAGATGTGTCCCTGCAGGCCCCAAATAATCTCCCCTACTAGTCAGATTTTTCTGCAATCTTTCCCCACTGTCCTTCCCCCAGTGCTTGCACTCCCAGTGTAAGAGGAAAGACAGCACCACGTATGCATATGGGGAAGCACAGGGCAATGGTGAGTGGCATGAAAACCAACCAGCCCAGCACTGTCGTTGCTAAACCCTGGCCATGTGTCCTGCTGGCATTCCTGGTGAGGAGAGACACGGGGGAGGACAAAGCAAGAGGTTTGCTGATTTTTGTGGGAGCTCCTCCAGTGTAGGAGAGGAAGGAGAGTGTGAGGGATGGGCATGGCTGCAGATGGCCACAACAAGCTGAAATCCTCTTTGCCAGCCGTGCATGCTGAGAGGGCTGTGTGGGTGAAGCGGGCTGATGACCACTGACACAGCCAAGGGTCAGGTATCGATCTTGCAAGTCTGGACCCTCATTGCTCCCCAGCTGCATCCCGGCTGCTTGGGTTAGACCTGGGTGTTTGCTCTGTCTCTGTGTCCCTGCCCATGGCAGGGGGTGGAACTAGATGATCTTTAAGGTCCCTTCCAACCCAAACCATTCTGTGATTCTCTGAAAGCAAACCCAGCTGCACAGACAGGGAGGGATGCGGAACCACCAGGACCCTCTGTCTGATAAGCGCGGTAAGCAAGACAGTGCGGACATTGGAAGACGCTTTGTAAAGCAGTGCAGATGTGGCCAATGTTCTCAGAGGCTGAGAAACTCTCAGTGGTTTTAAGGAAAGTTGGGCCAGACTCAAACACAATACAACCAGCAGAAATGTTTCCATACAGACTTCAGTGGGTGATGGCACAGGTTCACAGATGCCTCCCCTGTGGACCAAACAGGGTGAAAGGAAGGAACACTTCAGCTTTGTACGTACTAAGAAACGAAAGAGGTGGATAAAACACAGAGCCAGGAAAGCATAAAGAAAAGCAAATTAATATCTTTCTACTCTAATCATGTAGGAGAAAATAACTCCACAAGATCAGCTGAACAGACACTTGACACGACCACCACCAGACTATAAAGACCAAAGAAGGAACGTGGTCAACATGCAACAGGCAAACCAATATCCTGGTAAGTGCCCATGGGCTAAATGAAACTGTTTCCTTCCTTCCAGCTGGAAGACCATCCAGAAGAGTCATGCATGCACTGATGAGTGGGGCCTGATTTTGTGGGTATCCACTTACACCACCACAGAGGCAGTGGGTGGTGGCTACTGCTCTCCTGTGCTATTTACCTTACTGTCCCCCACCACTGGGAAGTGCTGATGTATGGTCTGAAGAACCAGCTGGTGGTTCATCCAGGCTGATGCTGCATCTCTCAGACATGGTGAAAGAGGGGCTGATATCCCTCCTGTTAGCACTGCCTGGGGCAGATGTGCACCCAAGTACTTGATACAGATGTGTCCTCTTGACTATGCAACCTCACTCCATCCAGATGCTTCTGTCATGTATGTGGTACATCTTGCTTCAGAGACTATGAGAACCATCCCTCCCTTCGTATAGCAGCTCATGTACAGCATGAGGACCCTTATACGGATTTTTTAGTACCTCACATGACACCACCATGGGCAACCAGAGCTACCATCTGAAATTTTGGTCTGTTTAATATGCTATGGTCATGGCCGCAGTGCTGTTCTACAAGCAGCATTTCAACAGATCAGTCAACCAGTAGGGTAAAAGCCCCTGCTTTCTGCCAGAACTGCCCAGGGCAGAAAATGCCCAACACTTCAGGACTAGTCCTTTGTTTCAGCTCTTGTGCCCTCATTTCCTTGGAGAGTCTAGTTTTGGGAGCACAGGACTGCCAGATGTCTGTTCATGCTGTTCACCTTGCTGGTTAGCTGGAGGCTGCTCTGAGAGAAAAGGCAGAGTAAGGAAAAGATGCTGGGAGGAGAATAGGTGGGGGGAAATGCAGCAGATGGGATCAAAGGATGTTCTTTATACTGCAAAGCATCTGTGCACTTAAGTATAAAAAGGATCCTTTGCCTTCTGGTATAACTTTGTATACAACACACTGAGGAAAAAAAAAAGCTGTTTTGGTTGGTTTGTTTTTCTGTACCTGTTGACTCTGCAGATTCAGCCAGGGATCTGAGTCTTTCCTTCCTACCTGTCCTTAGTAGCAAACCTTTTTCAGCTTCTGTTACTATTTTAATGAGTTCCCAAGTGCAGCTCGTTCACATGCTACCCCTCTGCCCAACCTGCTGGCTATGGCACCAACAGCCCGGCTACATGTGGAATGGCCAGGTTGGGCTGCTGAGGCAACGTTCATGCACTCTTTTGTTTGGTCTACAAGTTCTGGCAGCAATAAGCTTTCTGCAGTCTGGAAACTGCTGCTTTCTAACAGGCCTGTGTGTTTATCATCTTCAGTAAATTTGCACAACCATCACTGATGCCAGCATAATAACCCATGGTGAGGGCAGTGCCACGGGGCAGCGAGAGCCCTGCTTCCTGGCTTGGTACCTCCTGCGCTCGTAAAACAAATGCTTTGGCAATCCTGGCAGTTTGCTGGGGAATCCTGTGATTTGGTGTGTTCTTTAAAGGCTCATTCCTGGAACCAAATGATTAACTGAGATTCTTGGCTTTTACTTAAAAACAATCCATTTCTAGCCTGAGAGAGAAAATGGCAATGACTGCAGCCACATCTGTGAAAGGCTCCAAAATAAGTAGATCACCATTGTTTTGTGGCTCTTGTTGTTCTTAATCTGATGGACTCTCTGCCAGTCTCATGGTATTTGGAGTCCCATCTCCTGGGTTTGAAACATGTGGGATTGGCAGCACTTGTCCATTCAGATCTCAAGTCCCTGCTGAGTGAACCCAAGGAGGAGAGCAGCTTTTCAGGCGAGCCTGGGAGAAAGGACTGTGCTAGGAGCTTGCAGGAAAGCTACCAGATGGAGCGATTAGGAAACTCTTGCATAAGGGAGTAACAGCAGGGAATCTGTTCCCTTTTTCTGGGAATAGCTTTGCTCAGGTCAGGGAAGAAGAGACAAAAAGTTAAATAAAATAACATAGGGTCTTGGAGACACTTGGTTAAGCGTTTTATGCCTCTGTGCTTTTCCCCATAGTGCCATGTCACAGCAAGAAACCCCCAAGACAAGAGCAGGTGAATCGGGCAGTGAAGGCATTTCTCCAAATCACTGTAGCCTGGAGTACCCAGCTGCTGTACACAGCACTGCCGGGAAGACATTTCTTCCCATCTGGAAGAAATCAGAACAGAAAATATTTGCGTTAAAAATAAAAGGATAAAAATAGCAATACAAAGAAAGAGGAAGCTTCATCTTTTGCACAAGTACAACCCATGTCCTGACCACTTGTGCTCTTTAAAGAGCATGGCATTTGCAGGAGGAGTACGATGGTAGCCCTGGGGGCGGCTCAACAGCTGGAAGGGTCACCCTGGGAGGGACTTCAGCCCAGCGGCAAGTGAAGTGACTCCACAAATTTGTATGTAGTTCAGCTGGAGGGAGAGAACCAGCTCTCCACAGATGGCTGTTTCAGGTCTTTTGAAATGCCCCCGATTTCTGTGCCATTCCTCCTCTTTAGTACCGGCATCAGGGAGTGAAGAATCAGGGCCGTCATCTCTATCACCCCTGTGAAAAGATGTTGCAGTATTTCCAAAAAGCAATGAGCAATGCACAACCCAGTAGCAAAGCCAAAGACAGGGCTAATTGTGAGGTTGCCCACTGAGCACTGATTTTCTTCTCTTTGTTTCCAGCACCAAATTAAGTTAGGGGGCTCCCTGGGAGGACATGGAGGAGAATTTGATTGTCCCTGGGGGGGTAAAACCAGGTGCACTCCTCATAGCATCTCCTGTCCCAGAGACTGCCCATCTTGGGGACTGATTTTAGGTGCTTATGTTAGGACAACGTAATTGTTAGGACAATTAGATTCTCTGTAGCCAAGTGTCTCCTTCTTAGAGCCAGTTTGTGTAAAAGCCTGCCTTCCAAGATAAGGTGAGCTTCTTAATCTATGTTTATATTGATTTGGAACAAGCAACATTGATTGTGTAGTCACGCTCAGAATTAATATTTATTTGGGAAGAGATTATTTTTATATACTTAAGAAAAAAAGGAATCCTTTGCATCCGTTGCTAAGTGGAAATAGCATACGTATAAAAATAATGCAGAAAAGGCAGAAATACATAATTTTTTTCTGGGGTTCCAGTCTGAGGGAACTGAACATCATTATGGCGAAACAGTATATTAAACAGCTGTTCCTAAATATAGACTTTTTAAATATGTATGCACATGATTTGTCTTCAAGAGTTTTAAAAGAGCTGGTTGAGACATTCTCCAAATTCTTAACATCACTTTTTAGTTAGTCTTGAAACTCTAAGGAAGACTGCTAATGCCATGACAAAAATTTAAAAAGTAGGTAATTGCAGCCCTTGTGACCTAGTGCATAGCTCAGCAAAAATACCTGGGAGCTGATACAGCCTGAGTAATAAAGACTTTAGGAAGGGAATATAATTAATCTCAGGCAACCTGGGCTGATGTAAAAGAATCTTTTCAAACTAGCATGGTATTTTTTTTCAATGAAACCACAACTTTGGTTGATAAAGGTAATAGTTGTTCAGGTAATGTCCTTTAAAGCATCTGACTTTGTACTGTCTATTTTGGTTAAGAAACAGAGTGATACAAAATTGACAGAGCACATAAGGAAATGGCTGATAGGTCTTCACGTATCGCTGTAAACAGGTTGTATGATTACAGTCAAAAGGACAAACACAGTCTGAGATGGTGCTGAACAAGAAAAAAAGAGCTTACTTTACATCCATGTTGGAGATGTGCAAGAGCTATTACTGTGACCAGCTGTGATGTACAGCCTTGAAATCTAGTGTTGAAAACTGTCAAGTCCTGAAAAGAGCTTAGAAGGACTGAAGGACTGGAAAATGTGCCATACACTGAGGCTGATGTATTTGGAGAATGCTGCAGGCATGATCACAGTGTTGAAGCACCTGTGTGATAAGAAGGAATTGGTGATGGACCAACTAATACAATTATACACACAGACTAATATATAATAAGATTTGATGTTAAAGTCAAATTCAGTCTGGTTTTGTTGTATGTATGAAGGATCAAACCAAGGCAATGTCCCATGTCCAACAACTGCTATTAGCTGCTACCAATGAAATAGCAAAGCTCCAGGGCTGTATGTTCTTCTGTTCCTCCTCTGGGAAAGGCTCAAGGAATTCCCAAAATGTGGCGCTGCCTTGGTAGCAAGCCCATTTAACAGCTTGCTTCACACTTTGGGAGCCACCCGAAGTGGTACAAGAATTTGGATTGCGCTGTGCCATGTGGCAAAGATTTCCTCAGCTGACCCATGTGTTGTTGTGTAGAAACATCTCCTTTTATTTCCCTTGAACCCAACTTCTCCTAGCTGCACTTCTTGTAGGGCTTGTACTGGAAGCCACAGTAGCGAAGGGAATTAAGCTTGGAGCAGCTGATTGTGTGCAGAGGGGGGTTCTCCACAGTGCCATCTATGCTGGCTGTGTTTGGAAAATGTTTGGTCTTCTTCAACCAGTCTCTCAGGGGTTAATTCAGAGCCTTGCACTGCATAAGCAATCAGCCTACATTGCAAAAATGACTTATTGTGGCCCCAAAATAGAGACTATGAAGCCACAAATCTGCCACAGAAGTGAGCTTGTGTCAAGGTTTGGACACTGAAGAGAAGAGAAACGTCTCTTCTTGTGATTCATTGGCAGATGTCAGGTACAGAAAAAGTCTCCACTGGGCAGAATTAGCCACAAATGTTAGATCTGTGCCAGCTCATGACTTCTAGTTTTCTGATGTGATGCACAAAGGGTGGTGTTCATGTGCAGCAAATGCCTGCGTATCAGGTATCCTGTGTGGCTCTTTCCTGGGAAGTCAGCTTCTGCAAGGGCAAGTGGCCATAGCCCAGCTGGGGATAGAGCTTAGAAGGGGCACGTGTGTGGCACTCACCAGGCACAGCACTGAGCCATGTCCTCAGGCCTGCTCGGCCACCACACGGGAGGACAAGCAGGTCACAGGCTGGGCTGAGCTGCTCTCCCAGCACCTGGCTGAGAGGGAGGCTCTGAGTGCTGCAAATGTGTGAGATGCAGTCTCGGCTCCTGCTGTCATCTGGCACAGGCCTTTCCAGAAGGGATAGATACTGCTGCTGTAGATGTCTAAGAAAGGTGGAAAAGGGGCCTGATGATGGTGCCTATCACTCCCCATTGTCTCTAGAGGGAGCCAACATGAGCCGTGCCCTGTAAGTAAGAAAAGTTCCTGATCTCCTCTGCCTCTGCTCACTTAGACAGGCTTTGTCCTGTCTGAGGCATCTACTGCTTCTGTAAAAAGAGGCAGAAAAGTCTTCTGTCCTGCCCAGTGGTTCTGTCTGTCCTTTCCTGCTCCAGTATTTATTTCTTTTACAATGAGCACCGGTTTTGGCTTATCTGATGTCTTCTGAAGGGATGGAAAGACCACCAATGGCTTCATATAGACCAAATCGCTCTTTGGATGACAGGCATGTTTAAGGACTTGAGCAAATTCATGCAAGTCCTCTTAAGAGCAAAGTATCTTCTTCAAGAAATTCTGCTACTAGAAAACTGGATTTTTAACCTGTTGGTACTTGAATGACACCACGCACTGATGCACTCATGTTTGTTTTAACACTTTTGTTTTCTCCTTTCCAGGTGGTTCACCAGCTGTGAGTATGAGCTCCAACAACATGCCCTTATCCAACCCAATTTCAACTCATAGCATCATGCCCCAGGGCTCAAGCCTCATGTCCACCCCCGCTGGGACCCGAATGCCTTCTGTTCCTGCTGCTCGGAGTATGGGCTGTTATGGGAACCTTTCTTGCAACCAACCGAGTGCATACAACGTGACTTCAGGAATGAACCAAATGCAACCACACAGAAACCAAAATCAAGTCCTGCCCAGTCAGAATAACCCCATGATGTCTCGACAGCAAACCATGACGCAGGGAAACAATGCAGTGGCTTTTGGGACAGGGTCGGTGGTCAACTCGCAGCAAGTAAGGCCAAGCTTGAACCATGGAGCCACAGGTATCCCCGCGCAAAGGCCGGCCAATGTGATGATCACAGCTACTGCCACTGCCCAGAACTGGGCCCCACAAGAAGCTGCAGTAAAGCAGCAGGATGCACTGAAACCCACAGGGGTCCGTTTCCCCACCGGCACTCCATATCCTAACCAGTCTTTGCAACGCAATGTAGGCAACCAGCATTTTCCTCAGCGTGCACTGGCACCTCCTAGTCAGTTAACAGCGGGAGTCCAAATGAGGCCTCCTCTAAACCAAATGCACCAGACTCTAAATGGACAATCTGCTGGCTCACTACGAGGTCTCAACATAAGACCTAACCAGCTGAGAGGACAGAATGTACCTACCTTGAATCAGCCAGGAACAAGTATGACACCTCCGTCATCTCTGCCATCAACCAGTTTCACATCTACCAACCAAAACTCTCGGGCTTACCAAGGAAATGACCATGGTAATGACCTAGCGTTTGACTTTCTGAACCAGCAAGGTGACAGTATAGGACCTGCGCTCAACAGTGACTCAGACTTTATAGATTCTTTACTGAAAACGGAACCTGGTAACGATGACTGGATGAAAGACATCAACCTTGATGAAATTTTGGGAAACCACTCCTAAGTGACAGTACCAAGGGTGAACCAGATGAAGAGGCAGTAAGGACATTAGCTTTCTCTTTAGATGCCAACAACCTGCTTTATTAATTTACACTCCAGTGACTGGGCTGTCCTTTAAAATACCACATAGGGCGACTGCCCTGTTTGAAGAGTTGCTCTAGGAACAAAACTGAAGTCTCCCCTGATGAAACAATAATGTAAGTGATATTCATGCCTGCTACAAAGGAGTGAGAATGTGTGAAGGGTCTGTTCCCTACACCAGTGCCCAGACCATTGCAAACCCATCAGTTCTTTTCATGGGGGCTGCGTGGAGAAACATGTTTAGCTTCCCACACACGCAAGCACCAGACAGTGGTATGGGTTGTGGAACATCATTTCTCTGAGTGCAAGTAAGAGCCCAAGTGGGCCAGAGCTCTTCAACCATCATGTTCACAGCCCTTAACTTCCTCCGGACTACTCAGCCCTGACAGCATCAGGCCCTGTGTAAATCTCATTGCATTACAAAAACTGTTTACTTCTACATAGTACAAACTCACATTTGCTTTCCCAATGATTTTGGTTTAAACCCTCTATGTTTTGTAGCACACAAAAGGGTAAGTGGTCTTGTCCAAGGGAAGAAGGAAACAGATCATCAAGTGCATTACTCAGTGTGCTCTAGCATTTGCTTTCTCTCTTTCATCAGTGCTTGCAGTGAGTATCAGAGGACACTACTGTCCTGCCAGCAGCACAATCATTTTGGCCATTGAGGGAAACATGAGATGAACTACACCAAAGCTCAGGATTCTCACTTTGCCACCATGCCCTACCCCAGGGACTCCAGTGACTTAATGGACAACTTAAGTGAGAAGGGTGCTCACAATTTGACCCTCACCAACTACTTTCCCAGTCCAGCTTAGAGGAGGGCAAATGCATGATCATCTTAACCCATAGGAAGTGCCAGGTAGTTCAGCCCAGTCCTCTTCTATCGAACAGGTTTACTGCAGCTGAAATGCCAGCGTCTCTGTCTGGGGAGAGGCTACCATTTTGATTGCACAGCATTTTGGCTCCATCCTGCTTTGCCTTTGCTATATCAGAGGAACTGGAAGAGGTCCAGCAGTGGCCAGGTCCCCCCAGCCTCCACTGGGCAGAGTACAAGGTGCTCTGCCCCTGAAACTAGCATGCAGATCAGTTGTAAACACCTGGGTTACTCACAGTAGGAGGCTCCATTCAGCCATATCTGTGCTTGTAAATGAAACAGTTTTGGGGAATATTTCGGGGCACTGGACTCAATCATCTGTTCTGGGTTTGGGGATGGCCCAGCTAGCATTGCCCTGAGCAATTTCTGTGCATCACTAGGGAGTTAACCAGGGGCAAGGACCATTCCTGTAGACTAGTTTGCAGCCACCTTGCCTTGAAGGCTAACAGAGCAGAGCAGTAAGGATACAGGTTGTTCCACACCGCTTGACCTCAGTGCCAGGGAATAGTCTCAACCATGTTAAAATTTCTGCTATAGACTTGGTCAGTAAGGGCATCAGAAGGAGGTGCTATGTCACTATAAAGCAGCTCTGTAGTGAGTCAGACAAGAGGATTCATAGATGGGAACAGATCTTGCAATTCAAATGAAAATGCTGTTCTTTAAAATGATGTGGTGCTCTGTGTTCCACAGCCTCCTCTGAATTAGCTAAAACTAGATGTGGCAAAGGAATACAATGCCTACGTTCACATGCCTCAGTGCCAAGAGGCATTGCTCTGCCTTGTGCAATTGCTTTATTCTTCCTTGTTAGTGGCAGTGGGATGAGTAGACTATTTGACAATAGCCTCTGCACTTACCTGACCTATTTCTCAAGAGAGGTTTTAATAAGGCTTTTCCAGTCATTTCACCCTGCCATTTCATGTGGGCACAGTTTTTCATGATGTTCAAGAAGCATCATCACACAAACGAGCACCAGCACTTCCAGGAAAGGTGTAACATGGGCATTTATCTAGATATGGCAGTTGAGGCAGGCTGGTCCATGATGCTGTTCATTCCCAGACATGTTTTTAATAAGACGGATGAGAAAGCCTGCTGAAGAGTCCCTTCTGCTGCCCAGCTAGTGATTGTTGCACACCCCTGCATTGTGTAACGTGGTGGCTCAGCAGCCTAGAAAGCTCCCACTTCTCCCCAGTTTTGGCTGGGGTGCATGCGGTCCCTTTGATATGCCAGTAGAAGTTTTTCCAAGTCTTTAAAGAGCTTTTCAGCCCAGGTCACTGGTGCCCCACCTAAGTTTGAAGAGGTACAGGCACAGCCTAACAAATGAGTCCCCTATAAATTGTGCAAAAGTAGACCAAAATAGTAGCTATATGAGTTTAAAGTGAAGATCAGCTCAACTGTCTCACACACAGGCACACACCCCATCCATGAGCAGGTCAGCAGCGACTGCCAAAGCTCTGGTAGGAACAGGTGACTGTGCTGCCACTAAGGCCGAGGCTGAGTTAGGATCATCATGAGCAATGGGCACTGAAGTCTGGTAACTTCAACTACTCTCACATGCCGTTGAAAAAGCCACCACTGGTTTCTGTATTAAGACCAGATTGTTTTCCAGATCCTCAAATGATGTAAAAAAATTGGTCAGCTGAGAAGCTGGTCCCAAGACTTCAAGATATCAGCCGGTGGTGGATTCAATGCTAAGCTTTGTCCCGTTGGCCTCAGCCTGGAGTGCCGAAGACACTGGGCTGTGAGTGCCCTCCCCGGGATCAAAATTTCATCCTGTCTTAAGTAAATTCAACAAAGGTAGAAGCCATTTGCAGTCCCATAAAGATATGCCTAATGCATTTGAAATGTGAGCTTGTGAAAGACTCTTGCAACCAAAACTTGAATCCAGTATCATTTCTTCAGAACACTTGTATCTGAATGGAGCTAGTGTCTTTTTTCTCTTTCTTTGCAATGGCTAAGTGCACTACCCTTATAGTCTATTTTTCATCATTGACTGGGCACTCTTCACAGTATTGGGTTGTAAATATAAAGAATTATTTGTTTTGTAAACTTTTGTAAAAAAAAACCAAAAAGTAATAATATTTTGGTAGGAATAATAAAAAATCATATTATTTGGGTTATATTTATACATATGTGAAATAAATATACTATCAAAAAGTTGTATTTTATACAAAAGTCAATGGTTACCTTTTGTATTCTATATACAAAGTTTTGTATGATACGATTGTTTATTTTTATCTGCAGACTTCAACTTTGGATTTTGGGGGAGGGCAGAATGGGATCGTGGTCAAATAGCTGGGTCTGACCCCAAGCTCACTGAAACCAATGGAGTCTTTCCATTGCCTTCACAGGGCTTTGAATCAAGCCTTTCAATCACCTTCAGATATGTTTGATATCTGAAGCTCTCCAGAAACCTCAACATGAAAACATTCCAGGTTTCAAATTTTTTCCCTGAAAAAGGCTTTTATTATTATTATTATTGTTATTATTATTGTAACTCTTGGGAGGCAGGTGGGACCTATGTAACTGTCATGTCCTTGTTGCATGTATGTCTGCTTTATATTTTCCCCATATTATAAACCAGTGTTTCTCTATACAGACTGAAAGGAAAAGTTGCTGTACAGAAATGTTTGTGTTTATGCATTTTTACATGTGGCTGTATATACCTCCTAGTACTATGCAGTGACACTTATTTGACTCCATTTATTTTTCACCTAAACATGAATAGTATGTTTTTCAGTAGCTATCAAAACTCTGCCAAGTAAATCAATCAAAATTATTCCAAGTGTCTCTTGTCTTAGTATGAATTTTATAATGAATGTCTGTTTAGTCAACTGCTCGTTGGTCTGAGTAAATTAAAATTACAGTGACATTTTAGGAGGGTGTGAGAAAAATGTGCATCTGGCAGCTTCTGGGAGCTCAGTCTGCCTCTTTGCAAGAGAGCTGCAATGTTTTCCTACTGACTGAAGACATGTTTTCATTACCAGCAAGGGTTAACAAGTAACACATGGTATTTTAGCTCCTGGTGAATGGGTTGGTGTAGTCTTACAGCACAGCAATTTGCTCTGGGATCCTGCTGAAGTTAAAGCAGTGAGCAGGGTACCCCAAGAGCTAGGTACCCCGAAAGGGCTGGCCAGGTCCTCAAGCCCATGCCCTGCCCTGGATCATGCCCTGGAGATATCTGCCCCTTTCTCCCCACTAGCAGAGACCCCTAATGAGATGCCAGAAATCAGGCAACAGGCTTCTCCTCCTTCCCTCCCTGCCTGCGTCACATTACACCTCATTTTAGCCTAAAGAAATTCCAGCATGTACCAGATCATGTTGGGTTGCAGATTGTTTCACACAAGTATTCATCCCCGCCACGCTGGTTTTAGCAGGCCAGCCCCGAGGAAGTGATGTCCCATTCCTCAAGAGGCTTTCCTCATTAGCCGGGCTCCATCATCAAGGGGGTGGCTCTTCCCACCCGATGAACTGAGCGGCAAGGGGTGGCAGAGGGGACGCTTCCAAGGGACACATGTCAGCACAGCACTGCCTGTGCTCAAAGGCTGCCCTGTGCTATATTCAGATGTAGCAAATGAAAAAGGGCTCGCCACATCTTAACTGCTTCACTGCTGTTGGTGATGCTCAGGGACCACCATGCAGCGCATCCACCCTTTTAGTCCACCTCCGCTCACCTTCCCCCACGGGCCAAGTGGGGAGACACCTTCCTCGGCTGCCCCCCCATGACCCCAGCTCTGCTGGCTGCTGTTTTCCTGTTTTTTGCCAGTGCTGCTCAGTCCCTCCATTATATCTGGCTCCCACCTGCAAATGGCTCCTGTGTCCTTCCCTGGCATCCGGGGGCTGCACAGGGGACAGATGCTGGCACGTGCCCTGCCTCTTCGGCTGTGCCCACGCTCCCTGTCCTGGCTGGAGATGCTGAAGCAAGGAGGCTCTCTCCTGGCTTCAGCATCTCCTGTGCAGGTGGTAGGCAGTGGTCCCCTTGCACTCAAGGGTGGAAAATAGGGCACAGTCCCACTCATCTGAAAGTCCGTCTGAAATAACAGGTCAAGAATCTCATGCCCTAGAGGTGCCTCAGTCTATCCCGGCTGTAAAGGCAGAACACAGGGCAGGTGGGATGGGGGAGACTCAGGCAGGGCTGCTGCCCGGCTGAAGAAGCTTCATCTGTACCAGTGAGCTGAAAAACAGCCAGGGACCCCTCCCAGGCCCTGGAGCGCGGTTGTCTGTGCCATCAGGCTGTAAGGGTCCCTGGTAGTGCTTGGGTGCAATGACCACCCTCCCAAACAGGTCCCATGACCAAGAGCCATTCCCACTTTGGATGCAGGATAAGAGGGTATAATAATATGGACAGGAGTCACCCTGTGCCATGTGCCAGAAAATGTCCCCAGACCTGTCTCCTGTGCCCAGGGAGATGTAGCCAGCAAGACCACATGGAGGGGGTGGGAGACACGGGTGGCAGTGAATATTTTCCCTGCCTGGCCAGACACAGCACAGCAGGAACTCCAAGAATCCAGGCAAGGGCTGACCTTTCCCACTGCATCTGAAGCACTTAGCGGGAAGCGCTACCAACTCGGACAAGTGGCACAGCCAAGAGCGCTGCTCCCTCCCACGGCAGCATGGCAGTCTGGCAGCCACAGGAACCAGGGACAACGTGAAGATGATCCTGCTGCAGTAAAAGCTTAGACCATGGTAAAAGCTTACATCACCTAATTTTTAAATTAGGCATTCTGGGTCATGCAGACTACCTTGACAGAGCCCCTTTGATAGGCTCCCAAATCACGTACCAAGTATCCGTTTAAATAAAATATAAAATGTATTTCTTTTTTTTCTTCTAGTTCACAAAATTGTTACAAACTAGTTCAGCCACAATTTACTGTCTTACTGGAGGACTGGCAGAATGAACCCCCAATCTATATGCTACAGAACAGGTCAGGCAAGCTCATAGAAGCAGCCTGTTTAGGACTTAAAAATCCAGGTTTTAAAACAGAAAAAGAAACCCAACCCCAAACTAGCATTTGCCAAAGTTGCATTTTCATTATAAGGAACTACTATAAAAGAGTTGAAGCTTAAATGATTGGTTTTTTTCTGTAATGATTCAGCCTTTTCTGTGCTGAAGAGTAAGCACCCAGCTAGCGACTGCAGTTGCTGCTGAACATGTGTTGATGTTTGTGTTGCGGCTGCCTGGGTATCAAGGTTAGATGAGGTGCTTAGTCATCCGCAGGACGTGTAATGGCAGAGCCAGTCCGTGTCTCCTGGAGCAGCATGGTTAAAGCCCCACTGGCTGCCCTGGCATGCACCTGGTGTGCAGCTCCCTGTCCCCAGACACGTCGTGCATTCCTGTGCACGGCTTCAGACGACAAAGATGCTCTATCTACATGTTTTGGAGGACTGCTTGTGATGTTTTCACGCTGGCTGACTGGTCTGCCTTGTTCTACAGGACACAATTGCTCTGTTTTATCCTTCGTGCCCAGGATCATCGGGGAAATCCTGAGGTGCTGTTAAGCGTTTGGTTGAAATGCTGAGTGTAGGTGCATCCATGCAGCTCATGCTCAAGTTAACAGATCTGATGGCAAAATCTATCTCTCAACATTGATTTGACATGAAAGGAAAGGTTCCTAGTCCTTGTGAAGATCAAAGAACATCACATGATGATGTTCATCATGGTGAGATACTGGAACCCAGAACTGGAACTGGAACAGGTTCCCCAGAGAGGCTGTGGATGCCCCATCCCTGAAAGTGTTCAAGGCCAGGTTGGATGGGGCTTTGAGCAACCTGGTCTAGTGGAAGGTGTCCCTGCCCATGGCAGGCGGGTTGGAACTAGATGATCTTTAAGGTCCCTTCCAACCCAAACCATTCTATGATTCTATAATTCTATGTAAGGGCAGAGTTTGCCCTTAGCACCTTACCACTATGTAGGAGTGACATGGTGAAAACAAAACCACGGAATGTATTCAAATTGCCTTCTGTGCTGACCTGGTCTCTAAGTACAACAGGGAAGTTCAACTCTAGAGGACAAAAAAATAAAAAAAAAATAAATTAGTGCCTGAAGAGCACTAGCTCCAGGGTACCAGCTGACTGAGAAATCTTTATTAGAAATTATTTTGTTATTATTTGAGGATCTGATTTGAAAGGTCCCATAGGGTTAGTTCCATAAACTGATCTCATGAACAACTGGGTATACATGCCAGTCAGGTTAATATATGAGTATAATTCATATATGAATGTAATTTCCATCAGTGAAAGATATTTAACTTTCTCCAGGAAAGGCATATCTGGGGGACTCAGCAAGTTGGCTATGTCTCTTAAAATTTATTTTAGAAGGAATTCAATAAATTTTCAAAAAATGTAGTGTTTAAAAAGAGAAATGTGTCAGAATGCACATGCTGTATTATTTGGTTCATCAGACTTACCAGTGTCTTTAAGGTAAATACTGAGGAATGTCTAAAAATGTATGTATTGGCCAAAATAACCCTTTGTGAACTGCACGACAACGTTGCCAATGATGGTTTATTCCTGTTTTGAGTTCCTTCTTGTCTTAAGGACTGTGGTTTTTTTCCATGTTACTTGTCCTTCAGCAAGACTTCTAGCTGGCATAATGTTATTCATAGTAACTCTGTGAGTAACTGAACTCTACACTAAATTAAAACTGGTGTAAAGAAACCTGTTGTACTCTCTCCTGTGGTTTCCTTAGCGTGAAATGTTGGCCTTGCTCTGTTGGATAACCAGGCTCACACGATGTCTACAGCAGAGGCAGGAACTCTATGTGTGTTCCCAAAAGACTGATCAAAGCTGCAGGGCTATGTGGTATCCCCATTCACATGTGAGCAACAACTTAACTGCATTAGTACAGCTAAAATCAGGATTTCATACATAACACTCCCTCAAAGCCAACCCTTCCCTTCATTTAAGAAACAAACCCGCTAATCAAAGGAGTTTCCTCACATTTACATTGCATCTTTATATTATAATGTTCCACAACGGTCTTGATTAATTGTGTGGTTCTTATTATAGTAAAGCCATTGCACGCTAATCTTATTCATTAACTTTCCCTCCAACCCCAAAGACTTAGTCTAGTCTGTTTTACAATATAATCTGCTAGCTTCTTACATACAAATACCAATGGACCATCTGTTTATGCTGGGGAGTTTAAAACCTTCTTGTAGAAAATGTCTGGGTTATTTTAAAGGGTTACAAAGAGAAGCTTTCAAATGCTGACAATATAGTGCCTTTTAAAGAAGTAAATAATTAAAAAACAGGAAAAAAACCCATCCTGAAGAACATTTCATTACTTTCTCGACATTGAATATAGTCTTTTTGCAAGTTACTCAAGTGCACAAAACACCACAAAAATCCCAGAAAAATTCTTTTGTTACATCTGTGTTTTTAAGCCTCAGCAGTGGCCTATTTTGGTTTCCTTTTTCATTTTTCTTAAAAAAAAAAAATTTTAAATAGTGTCCTTTTTATACACTTTGCTATGCCTCCAAAGCCTCCTGCTATTAGATCGGTTTTAGCTTTCAGCAAGTGAGAACATGCAATAAAGAAAAATCTCCCAATGGCCACCAACACCGCAATACAGTGTAACACTGCATTTGGATGGCAGATTAGCTCCAGAAATGCTACTTTATATTAAACTAACTAAGCTTTCATCAGAGAACGCTTACACCAGGCTTTTATGGCCTTTGAGTAAAGGCAAGATTTTCGAAAAGGAGCCCAAAATCTGGCTCCCATGCCCACGCTGATCAAAATGGTTATGTCTGGCCCTCAGATTTTAGCCCCACTGTTGCTTGCAGAATAGGGGCACCTTGGTAATATGATGTACTCCAGGCAGAAATAAGCAATGCAAATGATTAGAAGTCTAGCAAATATATAGAAAAGAACTAAGGTTGTTTAGCCTAAAGAACAGGAGGTTTGAGTGGGGATAGGATAAAGAGTCTTTGAACAAATAAATCATTGCTGCCAGGGGAAAAGATTATGTATTTCCATATTGATTTGTACAGGCCAAGAAATAACAGGTTCAGGATAGATGTCAGGTGGAAGTTTTTAAAAGGAAGGCTAATATGAGGATGGACTGTCTGAGGAGGGTATGGGGTCTGAAGGTCCTCAGGACCTGGTTAGGCAGCTGTCAGAAATTATACTGGTACCATTTATCTGCTTTCATCCAAGGGAATGGACTAAATGTCTTTGTGGATCCTCACAGAAAGACAGAAAAACTATGGAAAACAAGCAGAAAGTTTTCATATTGAGGAAGAAAAGAAAAAAAATCAGTAGAGTTTTGTGGGGCTTAAATCAGTGAATACTCACCAATTCATATGAACATCAGCTCACCACACCCCACACCCCCATCCTGTAATGCAGCTAGTTGAGTCCCACTCTGCTCCCATACCATAAAAACACAGCAGGAAGCTTGAGAAAGTTGGGTTTGTCCCAACTGTCTTCCCTGCCCCTTCAGTCTTTTTCCTGGGGGGGGAAGTTAAGAAAATCTTCCATTTAAGCCCCCTTTCCTGAAGAAAAAGGTTTTGATTCTATGCTTGCCCTTTTGTGTTAAAGTTACCAAGGCAGGCTGGCTAATCGCTGGAATGATCAGAAGGTCCCAGAGATACCCGAATCCAGCCCGGAGCATGTCTAAGTTGATGTCTTTGTTCACTTCACAAAACCAAACAGAAGTAGCTTGTGTGAGGATTAGATATCTGCAATTCAATCCAGATGATTGCTTTATTATGGAAAACCATCCCTCTCCATACCACCCAGAAAGACAGCCACCGTGGGATGAAGTATCGTGGGCTCCTGTTCCACCCCAGTTGAAGCTGCAGGCTTTAAAGGCAGAGTTAAAAGAAGACGTACAGCTGCTACAGGAGATGGGCTTAACAGTGTGTGAATGCCATGTGCTTGTAAGGATATTTAAAGGATTAGGGAAGAATTAAATGTTTGTCTGTCTTTGTTGTTCAGCACAACTTCAAAGCTGGAAGACGATACTAAAGAAGATATTTCCCCTTTTTAAATACCGGAAGGGGACTCCTAAAACAATAGCTGGAAAATGCAGGCATGACCTAACAGATTTATACACAAAGATGCTGGACAATTTTTATCAGATGGGTGAAGAACATGCTATTCTGCAGTATAAAACGGTGATATAAAGTTCACATTTTAAAATACCAGTGAACAATCCCCAGTATGGACAAAAAAGCCAGCTCAAAATTCCTCTCCAGGAAACAGAAGCAAGCATCCTGACTGGTGGTTTCAATTTATCCCACTACGCTGAGCTGTCGGTTAATTGGCCAGCAGCAGAGCGATGCTTCCCATGGCCTCTCCTGGGAGCAATTCTCTTGGGCAGCCAGGGATGGTCACCAGTCTGGCTGCTGCTGTTAAATCTGCCTTGTACCTAGAATCAGAGCTCTTAAGTTCCCAAATAGGGAACTTTATAACCTTTTAGGAAAAAGCAAATCTGAGACAGAAACACTCTGGGCGAGATTCTCAGGTCAGTGGGTGCTTTCTGGGAGGAAGAATTATTTAAGGATTCAAGGAAATTCAGTGCCTTAGCTTGCAACGGGAGGAATGGAGAGTCTCTAAAGGAAAAGAGACATCTTTCTCAGAGAGGTTATGACATTAAATCAGATTTTTACTGAACTGAGAAACTTGCAGCTCCAGGAATAGGGCTAAAGTGGTCTTAAGATACCTTGGCATGTTCCTGATCCCAAGCTATTCTGCATAGCACAGATGACTCTGGGGACATTGATTAAGTTTTGGCACACACCCCACAGCAACTGCCCTCCAGACACTAGAGCTCTGCCTGGGGGAGCCACTCTGCTCTGCGCTGTGGCTGTGCTCTTGCTCTGGGCCTTTCTGTCTCCAGCATCATCTTCTCAAAATACCAGGGCCAGTGCTTCTGCAAGCATCTTTAGAAGGCAGACTGATGGCTGTTTTCTGCATGAGGCAACATCTCTTCCAGCTGCATGCGGGGCTTTTATGGATTCTTCTTCACTGCTTTTCTTTTATTCATTATAGGAGGGACAGACCAAAGGTGGAAACCTTGCTCATTTTATCTTTCCCCTCTCCTGCTCCAGCCTATCTCTCTGAAAGATGTTATCACTGAAACAGATAATTTGGACTAGTAGCAATTGATATCATCCTTAGAGAATAAAGGAAAATTCTTTGTAACAGCCAATAGTCGTTATGAGCAAACACAGCCCTGATTTCCTAAGCTGCCTCTCACCTACCACAGCTGCATTAGTTGGGATTTCACAGGCCCCACAGTGAAGAAAATAACTTTGTTCATCTTCACTGTCACCGTAGTATACATTCAAAAGGTGTTTGGTTTTGTGTTAGGTTTAATCAGAGTGGAAATGTGCTCTGTATAATATTATCCAAGCATTTTTACAAGGGGCATTGAGCTAACAGATATTCAGGTTATTGAACAATGTATTCGTACAGGAAAAGGCTTAAATCTTGTCCATGAAGAAATGTTTGAGCAGAACAAGGACTTTTCTCTCCTTTCCTTCTTTTCCTTTCTAAAAGTGAATTAATATCTCTTACTGGGGATGCTGGTCCATCCTACATTAACGTTACTTAATCCTTGCCTTTACAAAGGATTCTTGTGACCCTTCTCTGATAAGGGAACACACCTCCATTTTTTGGAAGCGGGTATTCATGCTCAGCAGAGGGAATGCCCTTGGGGTAAAGAAGTACCTTTGCCCTGGGAAATTCCACTCTTGTTTGGTTGAGACATTTAATGTTAAACCTCTGTTATTTCACTTCTCAGTTTCCTTAGGCTGGAAAGTATGCTGGCAACACTCCAGTATGACTGAAGCATCCGAGGGAGCTGTGAGGCACATGCGGATGGTTCAAGCCAGGGCTCATTCTGAACTTCTGCTGCCTTCAGGCACTGCCAACCCCACAAGCACCTCTGCTCTCTGCAGCTGCTTTTGTAGCAGAGTTGGCCAGAGCAAACGTGTCCCAGCCAAAGCATCAGCCTCCAACCTGTCTCTGCTCACGAACCCGCCGAGCTCGTCTATCAGCATGCTGGGGGTGGGCTGAACCTGTTGGCAGAACAGCAGCAGATATTGCCTGGAGACACTGCTGAGCTGCCAGAGCAGCTGCAGCTGGGAGACGGTGGAGGACTGTGCTTCATGTCACAGTGCCATCACACCGCTCTGGGACTGCCATGATGGACAGAGGGGTGCCACTGCCCGGGCAGGAAAAAAAAACCAGAAAGGTTGCCTTAGGCTTCTTTCTTCTCCCTCCACAGTTGTGCCAACAGATCCAGCACTAAAACTTACTTCTCATCCTGCCCCTTCCTTGTCTGGGGCAGGAAATCCCTAGCTGAGAAATGAGGGCTCTCATCTTCCTTCACAAAATCCCCAACAGTAGTGTATGTCCCTCTCAACCTCTCAAACAAATTGCAGGGACATGAGGCCCTTGCCTTTCAAGGGCAAGAAAGAGGTTACTGGATAGTACTCCTCCTCCTTTTCTTTTGAGCCAAACACATGAGACAGCAATCCTTTTCAATCATCCCAGACCCAAACCACACAGACATGCACAGAGGAATGAGGGTATGAGGACCATCACAGTCTCTGAGTTACAGTACCGAAGGCTCAGGGGTCACTGACTGCAGATGATAGGTGACTTATTACATTCACATAAGATAATTAATGCTTAATTTTGGCCTTCACAAATTGCAAGAGTTTATATATCAGCACTACATCAGGGTCTTGCTATGTGGGGTAGAAGCAGTTGACATCCAAATGCTGGAATATGGCCGGAAATGGCATGTTTGGAATGGCTTCTGAAACTTGTATTCAGCCACACTTATGTACAGACATTAAACTGATTTTTAATTACACAGTGCCATCATGCTTTTTGTCCTGAACCTTCACTGCATCCAGCACAGAGATGGGATGTCTGAATGGGATCCATTCAGGTTATATCATAGAATCATAGAATAGTTTGGGTTGGATGGGACCTTTAAAGGTCATCTAGTCCAACCTCCCTGCAATGAGCAGGGACATCTTCCACTAGACCAGGTTGCTCAGAGCCCCATCCACCCTGACCTTGAATGTTTCCAGGGATGGGGCATCTACCGCCTCTCTGGGCAACTTGTTCCAGTGTTTCACCACCCTCATCGTAAAAAATTTCCTCACAACTAGTTTAAATCTACCCTCTTTTCATTTAAAGCCATTACCTCTTGACCTATTGCTACAGGCCTTATTAAAAAGTCCCCATCTTTCTTCTAAGCCCCCTTGAAGTACTGAAAGGCTGCTATAAGGTCTCCCTGGAGCCTACTCTTCTCCAGGCTGAAGCAACCCTACCTCTCTCAGCCTGTCCTCATAGGAGAGGTGTTCGATCCCTCTGATCATTTTTGTGGCCTCTTCTGGACCCGTTCCAACAGGTCCATGTCTTTCCTGAGCTGAGGACCCCAGAGGGACTCAATTTTCCCATATGGGGAAATTTAAACCAGGCATTTCCTAACTTTTGGTACACATGGCATCGCAGCCTAAATATTTCTTTCATGCATTCATTTGTTGAATGCAACAGAGATTTGACTACAAAACAAGTGGCAGGATAGGCACAAGCTGGCTGCTACTTCCATGATCAAAGCTCAAGGCCTCTAGCTTCAAGAGCAGGGAAGTGGTGTTGGTGTCTACAACAACGGTAACAGTAACCAGTCCTTTCAGTTACTTCACGCCAAAATTTTAGTCTGAGGCCACTTGTAGGACACTGTATACTCCTGCAGTTGTGCACTTCCCTGAGCAGCCACTCGCTACCACCCTGTTGGGAGAAACACGCACTCCCCTTTCCAGCTGTCTGGTGCTCCTAGAAGCACTGACCAGTGTCCCCACACTGGGTGTGTGATGGCCTTATAGGCAATCAGAAACAACTCACTGGGTAGGTCCACACTACTAAATAAAAAGTGGTCAGGGAGAGATGCTGGCCATGAAGCCAGGTGGAGCAAATTGGCTTCTGCTCACACTAGAACCAGTTCCTTCTGGAGCAATCCGGCTGCATCCATGCTATATTGAGCCTGGTTCTCCTCTGGCCCCAATACAGCACTAAGATGTTACTGGTTTTTTGGAGGCTATTTCAAATCAGCACATCTGCTACAAAGTGAGACCCACCAGGCAGGTATTTTCATGGCAGCAAAGGACAAGTATGCTTTGCACATCTGGAGGTGCGGCAGGAGAGCACTGGGCTGTTTGAGAAAGCACAGCTTGCTGTCACTGTGCCAGAGGCTGTGTAGCGTGCAGGGAGACCAGCCTGGCGCAGTCCCATCCCACACTACCTTTTGAGAGCCATCACTGGGGCAAGCTCCATCTTGAAGATCGTTCGCCCAGTGGTAAATCTGAAAAGGCAATGTGAGTGTCTTGAAGGCAGCAGGTCGAAGCAGTCTCTGCACCTCAGATGATAAGCTAACAATGAAGTATTGTGATTAATCAAGGCTCCAGCACTTCAATTTGCTCCTTGTGCCTCCTACTTAGCGTTATTGACAACCCTGTGATCTGCCATCTCCAAATTAGAGTACCATTGGAAGTGGCAGGAAGCTTCCTCCCTCATTGTATCCAGGGGCTTAATGTGTCTTCAGTAGCTTCCCGAATGTTTTCCACAGCTCGCCCACTGCAGATAGGTTACTTACACAGAGCAGATAACCAAACACCTCTCACATACTTCATTCTTATTGCACTCACTCTTAAGCCTGCCACTCCCTAGCTCTTTCATCACTAGAGCTGAACAGCCTATTGCTTCTAAAAGAAAGTCACACTGTATGAGCCTTCCATGCGGAAATTTGAGCCACTGAGGTAAATACAGGGGAAAACAAAAGGAATTAATTCCTACTGTATTTTATATTCTTGATGTGCCCTTCTCATTTTTAATATCATCTCCAGCTCTTACCATCATCATTTTATTGTGTTTTATTAAAACACTACCACAAATGCACATATTTCTTAATAGGAAAAGAAGCATAAATTAGATAAAATCAAGTATCCCTAACCATTTCCCTAATTGTAGCTATTAAATACACCAGCTGTAGATTAAGATCTCACTTTGAGAAGTCTGTGTGCACATACACAATATAAAGACAGTACTATTTCAGACAATGTAGACATAAACTTACCTGTATTTAAAATGACTGTTTGCTTGAAAATTGGTGTATAAATCAGGACTGTAAAATAAAGATTTGAGATCCAAGAGGTACAGAGACTCTTACACTCCATATGAACATCTATCCCCATCTTAATAAGACTTCTCAGTGCAAGTGCTGAGACCTCAGAAAATCACCCTTCTGACGGCTGACAATATCAAAACCAATTCTTGCCCCAATGTCCTTCCTTCCTGCCTGATCACCCTACAAGTTCTGGAAATACATTTATTTCCAGCAGCGGTGGTTTAACAAGCGCCAGAACTTTCAAATTTAACTCCTGTGAATAATCCTTACTTCATGGTTGCCAGACTGGAGATCATTACACAAATGGCAAGGAGCTGCTGAAGTGTTGCAGTCCAAACCTGTAGACAGCCAGACAGCTGCTGTGATGTATTTAGTCCTTCAGGAGGAAAGATACTGTACTACTTTATTTGAAGGGACACTGAAAATTGATCTTCTAAAACTACAATATGTTTTGCAGCATGTAATGGAAGTCCTGTCCCTAGAGCCCAAGGAATGCAGCACACAGCAGGTGAGGCAGCTGCGCGCTCTCCAGAACAGGGTGCCTGCACCTTCAGAGTTCACAGTCTGCTACAGCACTAGAGTACTTACCTTGTCAGCCTTGGACTGCACTGGTATCATTGCTTAGCTATGAGCAAATGCATGCTACAGTACATTGCAATAAATCAGTGTGTGCAAAGGCCATTAAAAATTAAAAGCATAAGGCAATTAAAAGCCAGGTGAAATGCCTGACTCCAGGCAGTGGTCTGTACACTCTGAGCACGCACTGGGGTGGATCCTGACGTACTCATTAGCCTGTCTTATTTAATGCCTCACTGCTCTGCGAGCAGCCAGGGGCTGGTGGTGGGAGTGAGGGCAAGGAAGCACTACACAGGCAGAGCAGCAAGCAGAATAAATATTCTGCCCTTCAGAAGTGCTCTGTAAACAGGTAGCAAGCTATAGTGTGTAGGATTAGGTCCAGGTTGAGTCCAGAGCTCCACACCTGTAGCACCTTGCACATGTGCGTGACTGCATAAAAAAACCCCAAAACGATCAAGTGTCAAAAAAAGCATCAGAGGCCCATTGATCATTAGCTTCTGCTTCTGTCAGACACATGGCGGGGTGCAAGGCAAAAGCACTGTCAGGGTGCCACCGCAGCCAGTAAAGAACCACATCATGGGTGAGCTAAGGTGACCACTCTGATCAGGTTAACCTCAAGCACAGTATAACTGTAGACATGGTAACAATTTAAATGTAGCTTAAGTCCCTCTCTTGGTTTTGACTAGTTTCCAGCTTCGATGGTATAGGCATCATGCATCTGCAGGACCAAATCTGTGCATGTGCCCCATGACCATCTTGTAACAGATGTTCTTGCAACCACAAGCAGCTCTAGCTCCAAATCACAGCCACAGCACGTTGTTCTTCATCAGCCTCTCTGTGTGTGCCAAAGCTCTCGCTGTTTCTGACCTCATACTCTATCAGCTGATGGAGCTTGACAAAAGGAACACATGCCACCTCCGGTGTGATGTGATGATCATACATCACAGTGGGATCTCACCAGTGACAATCTGCACTTCCCAAGGCGCTGAGAATCTTTTATCGGCTGCCCACTGCCCTTAAGCTGTACATCAAGGAGACAAGAAAATGTAATAAATCTGAGAACCGTTTTAGTGAATCAAAGGGAGAGACGAGGGTGTCTCTGGTTGTGTGGTTTTCAGAACAATTATGGGACTGAGTCATGCTGCAAATTTGTTGGACTCACTGATGTGGACTACTAGGGAGGAAGGCACAGTGTGTGAAGCTGCCACTGCCATGAATTATTTAATGCGCTGGCTAACAGGGCACAAGAATGCATGAGTATAGCAGGGAAAATGTGGGAGATCCATAGAGCTGTAGCAAGGAAAGCTAGTTTTAGGATGAATATGATTTTAATGTTGGGGCTAGAGTGAAGGGGACAAGGCAACCATTTTCAGAAGGGATTAGGGCTCTCACTCCCTAGTTATTTATAGGCCTTTCAAATAACCATGTTAGATTGTGCGATGGGGAAGAGGGGGAGAGAGGGGAATGTCTGATGAGCTGTACCATGTAAGGGCAGGTTATGACAAAGATTGCAGCAGGGAAGTGTGCTTTCTTAGACAGAATCATTTGAGCACATGGTCTTGCTTCATGGTCTACCCTTTGACCACTGTAGAAGCATGATTCCTTCTCTGCTCTGGCACCCGATGCTCCAGGTACATTTAGTGAAGGAGTCACAGACCATGACCAAACATCCCCACAAGACCCCTATGAGCAGGTTGTGTCAGGATGCCTGGGATGTGTGACTGTCCCTAGTTTTGGGGAGCACTGTGCTCCCAGCACGAGACATGACAGGCCTGTGTTCAGCTGTGCAGCAGCAAAGCCGGGAAGTTCCAGGGGTGAGAACATCTGCATTTGTAACATTTGGCACATTCATCTGTCATACACCAGATGTATAGACTACACATACACACAGAGCTAGAAAGCCCCTTACTCAACAGACACGTAGTTTAAATACAATGGACAAAAATACTATCTCCCTTTCACACTGAAGGACTGGGGCAAAAGTTTTACTTCCCCTCACTTAATCATGTTTTACATGGCACGTGAAATTATCCTCTTTGTGCTCTATTCAAGACAGCTTTGACAGCCCCTAAACACCTAAGGAAGCCAGGCTATGTATTTTACACTTCTTATGTGCTATAAACAAAAGTTACAACCACGTACAATTTCAGAAAGTATTGGAGGATGCCTGGTTGTCCTTTACTTGGAAATAATCTTTCACACCTTTGATCCAAGAAAGTTCCTTGTCATTCTCTCTTTCAGGATATCATTTACCTCAGCCACATGGCATTAAAGTTGAACACAGATAATGTTATTACTTATCCGTGATGTTAATTTTCTTTTACTGCTTCCTGTGTTCAAATCGTAAAATGGCCTAACATCCCCTCATAAAAAAACCAAATGATGATACTTGTAAGATAATGGTAAGGAATGTGGCAAGCAGAAGTAGGTTACCAGACTGAACTATGCTTATTTTCCATCAGTTATAAAACAGTCTTGTGAATTGTCCTTAATTGGTTTTGGTTATGTCAGGGCCTTTATTTAATTCTCCATCACTTGTAAGAGCCCTGAGGTAACTCACTTCACAGAGAGAAAATTCTGACTGACTTTGAAAATGCGGTATTGTTGAGCAGAAAGACTCACTGAGCAGACTGCTAGTTTCTTTCAGCAGCAGGAGAGATCCAGGAGGTGATTAGCTTTGTTCTCATTTACAAAGCACCAGTGGGAATTTCTAAAGGGTTTCACAGGCCCTGGGGATAAGGCCAAGAACAAAACAGGGCAGTGAAAAGCAAATAGAGCACTTCATCAATAAACTGCTTAGAGATGCCACATCAATAGCAAATTAGTAAGAAAGGCAGGCACTCTAATACTTTCACATAGCAAAGGAGGTTTATATATTGTTTTTATTCCTACTTGACTTTTTTTAAACAACTGCACCTCTATCAAACTAAGCTTAGCAGAGGGAATAGAGGTAATACCACCTCCCCACAAAGCTATTTTATAAGATTTGAAAGGGAGACATGCACTGCTCTGTGCTAGTTCTACAGCACTGACCTCTCCCAAGGGTTACTACCATCAGGAACTCCATCCCTGGAAAGGCTGGGAAAAAAGCGCAACAGTGGGAAAAGGAATTACCAGGAATTGCATGACTGCTTACCAAAGATGCAAAAATACTGCTGCTACAGTAGCCTGTGTCCGCTTGTCTCCCAAGAGGACACCGTCTGCTTGCCCAGACATAGGTGGGGATAGAAAGCTAAACAGAAGGAGAGGAGAAAGCATCTCATTTTCCATTAATAAATGGTACTTCTGAAAGGTTTATTGCCCCTAACTAGAGGAAAAAAAGAATCAACATTTGAAAAAATTTTGCAGCTGGAACAAAATCAGCACAGGTCTATCAATCTTTTCATTTTAATAATGTAAAAGCATTTTGTTTGGATTTTAACAGTGCAATAAAACACTAGCAATTAGCTTATTTTTAAAAACAAAAATCTCACTTCTAACCAGAAAACAGTTTTCATTTTAGAAAAGCCTCCACAAACTCAATTTTCTATGCTGAAAAAAAAACCCAAACCACCACTAGACAAACTAATTTGTCAATTTATAAACTTTCAGTTCAGAAGATTAAGTAAAAAATACAGAAAAAACCCCGCTGCTTCAACAGAGCCATGTTTTCAAGTTTAAACCAGCTTCAAAACCATCTCACATCAACTTTGCTCAACAGCAGCCAACAGACACTAAAGGAAAGCACAACGGAGGCAATTTCACAGCCGCATTGTGCAGTCTCAAGCGGGGCTGCTGCAACCCCGCTTCAGCATCCTGCTCGTGTTCATGGGCTTCTGCATGATTTAAACTGGAGTTACACTCTGGTGACAGGAACAAAAGAGGAAACAAGAGAAAGAGATACATCAACTAATTTATTCCTTGGAGCACAAAGAGGGATGATGCTTCAGTAACCACTTTACAGCCACATTCAGATGTTTAGAAGAGACATGGTTTATGCTGTTTTGAGGTAGTGTTTCAAACGGGGAGGTCCATTTGGACTGATGCTCCTGATATCGCACGCTCTCTTTAAAAACAAGCAGGCCTTACTGGTAATCCATCTGCCTACTAACATGTCCCCAGCGTTTCAGCTTCTTTGCCCAGTGGGAATTTTGCCAGAACAGTTTTGCATTTGGAAGACGCTGGCTATGGGAGGCTTAAGATGCGATTCCCTCCTCTTCGTAAGCAATGCCAAGAGCTTTTCTCCTGCTCACCGAATTGCTCCAAGGAACTGAACATACCATGGCTGTTCCTGCAGAACATTCGATACCAAGCTGTGACTGCAAAGCTTCCCGGGCACAAATCGTCACATATGCACACGAGCTGCCCTCCAGGTAACTTCTCTCCCCGCGAGCACACAGAAGATCCACGCCAGCACCCTGCGGACTCCCGTGATTTTGACCTGCCATGTTCCACAGCTCCTGCCGCATTCAGTTGAGGGGTAAACTCAAAGGGGATTCTTGAGCAGATACGGGCAATTAAAAATTTCAGGAGCACAACCGTTTTTTTATTACAGGTACACAACCCAGCACAAGAGGGGGTCTCAGCAGAGCCTCTAGCAGGCTAGCCTAACACAAGTGAGAATTGACTTCAAGGGGGATCCTCGAGAGACCCCTTTTCCTTGCTCTTAGGAATTACCACCGTGCCCCGGGGAGGGGGGGAACCCGGCAGCTGCCGCCTTCCCTTGGTTTTCCACAGGCCAAAAAGGGAGATCCTGGCCACTTCTGCACCCGCATGAACAAACACCTCCACTCGCTGCCTGGCTCCCCCCGTCTCCATCCCCCTCTGGCTCCCTAGGCTGGAGAGCTGAGGAGCCCCCGGACCCCGGCCAGGCTCACCCCGCGGGAACGGAGGCGGGGGTGTGCCATGGGGAGGCCGGGCACAACCCCCTTCCCCTCCCTCAGGAGGCCGACTCAGCGGCCCGGCCCCCTGCCCCGCGTCCCCCAGCCCGGCGAGGGGAAGAGGCTGCACGGCGCCCCTGCTCCTCTCCCCGCCTGCCGGGACCGAGGGCTGAGGGGAAAGAAGCCCGTGGAAACGCTGCCGCCGCCGCTCCTCCCCGCTCCCTTCCCCGCAGCCCCTCGGCGGCGGGCTCGGCCCCCTC
>VYZV01042834.1:60808-89104 GCA_013401275.1 Pandion haliaetus | reverse complement strand
GGGCCGGGCTGCCGCTGCCGCACCGCCGCGGGGCTCGGCGGCTTGAGGGGCCCCTCGTCAGTCAAGAGCCGTCGCGGGGCGCGGTGGGCGGTGGGCAGGAAGAGGGTGAGGAGGGGTCGGCAGGGAAAAGGAAGCCGAGGGGATAGGGCTGGTGCCATTTTCCCTCTCTGTGGGCAGGAGGCTCTGGCGTTTCCTCGCCGCCGGCTCTCGCCCGGTGGGGCGACCCTGCCCTTGGGGCGGCTTCGGGGCGACGGTGCAGGCTGACAGGCTTGGGCATTGCTCGACTGCGGCCAAGCCGGTTTCTTTGATAGGCGTTTAGTCAGAGCAGGAGGTGCCACCCCCACCAGCCTTTCGATAAAAGCTCTCTAAATAACCAAAGCTGTGCTAGCTGTCTTTGGTATGGGCAGTGAATGGATTTAGGAAATCAACCGTACAGGTCAGCTTTTGCTGGAAGGTCAAGGTAGGGTTCGTCAGGTTCGTCAGCCGCCTTCCCGCACGCTGCTGTTCCCAAGCTAGGCCTTGCCCTGTGCTTTCTCAGTAATGAATTTCCTGGGGTGTGTTGAGCATTTGTGGTTTTGTCCTCACGGCTGTTTCTGAGAGCTTGGCTTTGCATTCTGAATGACTTTAGTGCCACATGGGTAATTTCCAAGGTCTTTAAGCCACAGAAGCCAAAAGGAGATTTTCCTGTTCCTCCCACCCTCCGCAGGCTATTGGTGAAGTTTGAATTTTGTGACTCAAAAGCGTGTCTCGCTTGGGCCGTGCCGTGCGTTTGATGCAGGGGAGTGCGGTAGGGTAGCAAGGGAGGACGTTGGCTGATGGACAGGGGTGGTGGCGCGGGAGGCCCTGGGTTTCGTGGTAGGGCTGGCAGCAGGATGACCTGGAGGTTATTCTGTTCCATTCTGGCTGCCCCTGCCATGTCCAGGTCGCAGGATCACAGGGTAACTCAGGCTGAAGGGATCTCAGCATCCCTCAGTCCAGCCTTCTGCTTACAGCAGGGACAGCTCTGAGATCAGATTGAGCAGCTCATGACTTACCCACTCTGGTCTTGAAAACCTACAAAGATGGGAGACTGCACAACGTGCATTTGGCAATGGGGCAGCCCATTGCCATCTCCTGGATACCTTCCACATAAGCACTGAGGCTGCTTTTCGGTCCCCCGAAGCAGTCTCTGCTCCAGGCTCCCCCAGCCTCTCCTCACAGGCAGGTGCTCCAGCCCCACCATCCCGGTGGCATCTCCCTGAACTCCCTCCAGATCATCAGTGTCTTTCCTGCACCGGGGGGCTAAAACCTGAATGCATTGTTCCAGAAGCGCTCTTACGAGTGCAGAGTAAAGGGAGGATCTTTTTCTGGGTCTCTTGGCTCTGCCTCTGTTCTTACAGCGCAGGGTGCTGGTGGCCTCTTTGCTGCCAGCATGTCTGTACTCCCATGCTTGGTTTTTCCCCAGCAGGACCCCCAAGGCCTTAACTGCAGAGCTGCTCCCCAGACAGGCAGTGCCCAGTTTGCACTCAGGTTTCTTCCTTCTTGAGTCCCTCATGCCTTCTCATCCTCATTTCACCCTCCTTCATCAAATTGTTCTGTTCTCTGCTCTCTATCCGTTTGCTTGTGCAGTTTACCTGTGCCCTGCCAGATGCCTACAGGCCTCTTTTCCCCTTTACCTCACTGACCCAATATACTCTTCTTTTTCCCTCTGCATCAGCTCAGGCAACTTGGACCCATCTGGAGGTCAGTCAGTGTAAGAGGCGCAGGCCTATGGACACAAAAGAGAGCTTAACTCAGAAGAGCCAATGGCTACAAGGAAACTCCTGTTCAGCCTCCCAGCAGCATGCCCTGCGCAGATGGAACCGTTGAGAAATTGAGATGATAAATCTGTTTCTGTTGAGCATGTACAAGGCTATGTCCTCCAAGCCCTGAAAAGCCCCAGACTTGAACAGATTTCTTGGGATATAAAAAAGATTTCAGAATTTCAAGTCTCTGCTCCAACGTCTAGAACTTGTAGAAGAAAGTTAGCCAATTTTTTTGATGCATTCCAAACAAAATATTTTTTTCTCTAGCCGGGTGTTGGAAATAGATAAATGTTTTTCATCTGCGGTTATTAATAAAAAACCCCTCATCTTGAGTTGGTGTATGCTGTGAAACTTCTTAGTTGAAATGGTTAAGGTTAGGACAAAATTATAAGAAGGTAAAATGAGGTTCTTGTAATGAGAGATGCCTGGTGACCTTCAGAATGTTTATTACCAGCTTCCCCTGCAAAGCTAGTGATACTTACGCACTAATAAATAATTTTCCTGTGAATTAGACTGTAGGGCCATTTTTAGCAATTTTTTGAGAGTTTTTTGCATTAAAGCTGCACTGCCGTCTGATTTTGTGCATCAGAACAATCCCTCTGAAGCTAATGGGACTATTTGTATGCATTGAAACATACTTATTTTCATCTCTGTGATTGTGGTCTAGTTGCTAGATCAACTTTGAATTGTTAACCTATGAATATAGAGATGTGACACATTTTCACTGAGTGATTTTGTTTAAAAAGAAAAAGTTAGCTTTGGGGATGATGTGAGGAGCACAATGACTTGTGAGGGTGCTGTCATCAGTTTTTATGATCTTTTTTATTTAAAAGGAACAACAAAAAAAAGAGTAGAAGGTCACTCATCCCAGATTCACAGTTACCTAGCAATGTGAAGCCTTATTGAGTTGTAGTTGACTGAATTGTTTTGTGCGAGATTTAGAAGAGTTGGAAAGGTGCTAGTATTAAATGTATTCAGCAATGCATTCTTTGGATTCTTTCAGCTCCAGCTCAGAAGTTGAGTTTTGTATTTGTAGAGATACTTAAGATCTAACTCCTCAAGTAAACATACTTGATAGAGTTTACTTACATGTAAGGTTGCTGACATGAATAAGTGCCTTAAAGAACATACATACATTTATTTTTTTTTAATAATCCTCATGAGATATGACAATAATGGCATTTGACAGTGCATGTTGCTTTGATATTTTGATAGACCCTAGTAATGTGCAGTACCTGTGCTCCCTGAGTAAGACATGGGAATAACTAAACAAGTGTTACCTACTTTCTGTCCCAACTAGAAAAATGTTTTAAAAACTCTTTAAGACTCACAGTCTAGCTGTTTATACATGGTAAAAAATCCCCAGCTCTATGTGGAAATACTTTTAGTTTCAAATGAGTGGGTCACAGCTAATTTGCTCAGCTGCCCTCACAGTTGTGCTGAAACAGCTATTCTGCTTTTCGGGTCTAAGCCGTCTCACCCAGTGCTAGTTTTGGGTGGCACAGCACTGGGTTCTGCAGCTCTCTGTGGTTTCTAAAGGTCGGTATTTAGGATGGACTTTCCCCTTGCATCTTGTTCTTGTGGAAGACAGATGACCATGAGCCGACTACTCATAAAGAGCTACGGTGGTATTTAACTAGCAGCTTGCAAGGAGCGCTTGTGTGTCTGCAGTGTCAGGCCAGGAACAACTCGTGAGACAGAAAAAGGAGTGAGGTAAAACACTGATTCTAATTTTTGATGAGCTACAGCATGGTTATGTCCAGAAGAGCAAGCTTTACTTAGTGTTATGGACTGCTTTTATATCTGTAAAATGGCCTGGTGATCCTGGATGAGTGAGTGAGAAACACATTTCAGCTGTGTTAGTTAATCAGACTTCTCCAAAGACCACTCTTAAAATGAATTTGTAGGTAGAGTTGTGGGTGGTGTTTTTGTTTTGGTTATTTTTGTTGTTGGTTTTTTTTTTTTAATTTGAAGTTGCATGTGGACCCACTGACCTTTGGAATTTAAAGTAACAGCCAACAAAATTCTACCATAATCTTTCCTTTTGTGAAAGGAAAGCCAGATAGAGCCCTGTATGACCTTAGCAGAACACATGACTTTAGGAAAAAGGTGATGTCAGACTTCAGATACTTACTTTTCATTAAAAGCCATTAGGCATTTTGTTCATGCAATATGTGTGATTATGTGCCGTAGTTTCTGAATGAATGTATATGTCTTTGTATTCCTCTGAAATGTTATCTGAAAAAGTGTATTGCAATCCAGTCCGAACAACAGTCCAATAAGATATCTAAGAGGCTTTCTGTTAGATCTGCTGAAGGTAAATTTTTATTGCCTGGGCAGAAGTGTGGAGGTGATTGTACTGTAAAGAAACTGCTGTAGGAGACGTCAGTGATATTTCAACCTTAGTATAAAATGAGAGAAAGAGATAAGCCAGCGGGCAGATGTTTCCTGCCAGCATGACTGTAGCAATGTTTGATGTTACCACTTTCTGGTTGCTTGTTACTACCTCTCTACTGGTGATTATCATCCACAGAGGTCTGCAGACACAATGGATCCTATGCGTTGCACTTTTACTGAAGCATATGAGAATAATCATGCTCCTTGTCTTTATGTTTGAGGGGATAACTCTGGAAACATAAACTCTGTGTAAATCAGTGCAGCAGGGTCTGTTGAAGCTATAGCTCCGTGAGGTATGAACTTCCTCCTTCGTCTCAAATAAGGTCCTGTCAGTACCTGGTCTGATATAAGGCTGCATTGTAGGAATTCTTTCCCCATGGGTGAGAGTGACGCTGAAAGGAGTTGGGTCTTTAAGCTGTTGGCTGAGGAGGGTTTGCTAGTACCATGTTGCTGCCAGATGTATGAGCTTTGCTGATTGAGTTGTTTTGTGATGAGTCATTGAAGTGTGAGTTTGAAAGGGAAGACTTTTTGCCAGTTCTGGTGTTCAGTGAAATGTGAGTAGCTGTCATTTTCCTCATGGGCTTTGAGACCACTTCTTGCATTTGATTTCTTATATGTGTGAAGCTGGATTTCTCAAGAGTTGTTACCATTACAGACAAGTACATTGCTGGCTGAGTGTTGATAACGAACTGTTTTTTTGCATCCAAGAAACTTAACACTATGCCTAGAACCAATTAGCAACTCCAGATGGGCTCATTATCATTAATTTTAATATGTGAGTGATAATTTATAACACTTACTTGCAACTGAAGTCCATTCAGAGATAGTTTTTTTGCATACTTTATATTGTGAAGATAAAGAGCAGTTTTGCCTGCATATACACTTTCAAACTGAGGAGAATCTTTTATTAGAGTCTGAGGATTTGGGGCAGAAAATAATGAAAATAACATTCAGTCAAGAAGATTTTAGAGCTTTTAATTTAAGCCATGGACTCGTGAAGAGAAACCATTACCTTTGAAGAACTCAGTAATTGTTTTTAGTAGCAATCTTTGGCATGCATGTTTCTGCTGCTGCATTCAGCAGAAACCATTCCTACTTCTCTTGGAGAGTGAGATCTTCAGTATTAGAAGTTTTCCTCTGTCAGGCAGACACACATCTCTTTGTCCAGGCTCTGACCATTCAATAAAAGTGCATGCGTTTGTTTTTAAAGTGTGTTTTCCATTTGAGAATATAAAAACAAAATTGACACTCACTTGTTTCTTGTATTGTAATTAATGTTATATTTATTGTAATTAATGTTATATTGCTGCAGGAATTTGGGGTGCCATGGTTCTAGCTGCTATACAGATACAGAAGAAGGTGATGATTTCTCTGTTGAAGAGCCAGGGTCCAACTATTTAAATGTGCCTAAGCCAGGACTACTCTATTTTTACTAATGCCTGGTGGGTAACTTTACTAAGCTCTTGGATGTGCAGTTGAGTGCTGAGACTCCTTGCTGTGAGATTGGGCGAAGAGCGGGAAAGTCTAAGGATAAGATGAAAAACTGATGTGGAGAGATGAGGCAAGATCTGACAGCTGGTGAGGAGTAAAGCTGGGCTCAGAACACGATTCTCTTGGGTCCCATCAAGCACTGCCTTTTTCTGAAGAGAGATGGTAATGTTATGTTGACTAACAGACTATTTGCTAGACAGTTTTGAGTTGTACACATGGTTCCTTAACTACAGGCTATTTACAACAGAGATGCAATTACAGAACCTGAATTTTAAGACCGAGGATGACCTGATGATGTCAAATTACACAATTCTTATCTGTTAGGTGATTGTACTCCTGCTATGACTTCAGTTACAGGTTAACGCCTGTCTTGACTATATTTCGTTACCTATTTCTGATGTTTTATTGTCTCCCTTCCTTTGCTAATTCTTTTATAGCTCATGTACAAAGGCAAGAACTGCATTTGGAAAGGTCACGACACCTCTTGAATGGCTCAGTAGAATCAATAGTCCACATCTTCTTTTTCATTAATCTTTTCTTGATGACTGGCTTTACTGTTAGTGGTTTTTCACTGCTGTGGGTATCAGGTAGTGTAAAAAGAGACCTGATCCATACACCAAAGGGCTTACTTTACCAGAAAACTTGGTTGAGGGAAAAAACAGCAAGCATACATTAGAAATGCATCGGAAACCTTCCAGAGGTCGCCCTGATAAGTTGTTATATACAAGGTGTAGTTGTAAAACAGGACATGAAAAAAGTGGTCTTGTTATTTGTCCATGGGAAGCCCATTCCACCATGAAGAAAAGGCTGACAGTAAGGTAACGAAGTGCTTGGTTTGTAGAGGTGTTTGGGGTAACCCAGGGAAGTGAGAATACAGAAGAGGCACTGTGACAGTAATTACCCTCATCTTCATTTTTAACTAAAAAGCAGCTGGTTCATTTTTAGCCCCAGTAACTGGGAGCTGATTGAAGAAGAAAATCAGTGAAAGACAACAGTAAATCAGTGGAACTTTTCAAGTATTTGTTTTTTCTTTTCCTACCATCTGTAGTTTCTTTTGCCAGACCATGTTCTCACTCAGTAATTTTCCAGTGATTTCAAGGTAGCTCTTTTCCTTGCTCCTTTCTCGCCTCTCTGCTCCATGAATTCTTTTCCGTTGCTTTCTAAACCCTGATATATTTGATGAAGAGATAGTGTTAGCAGTTTTCTAGTCCATAACCCCTTCAAGGTGATGTTCTAGTCATTTTGTTAGCTCTGTACAAATGCTCCCACTTTACACATCTGGCCTTTCTGTAGTCTTCTGGCCATGGCTCCAGAATCATTAGTTATGTCACCCAGTGGTTCAGATTTGATCTGGGTCAGGTGTGGGTATGTGATCATATTTCTGCTTAAGTAGTTAGAAAAACATGAGTTTATGGGGTTTTTTTTTCTTTGTTCTGGGAAGACAGGCAACACCTGTTTAGAATAAAACAACATTTTTATCTGGATTTATTTACTGTGATGTAAAGAGATTACATGCCCATACAAAGTGTTACATTCAAAATCTTGTTCACGGGCAAAAAGGCAGCACGTCTTTATATAGCAAAGAATTTATTGTTAGTGTAACTGAAATTTTGAAAGTCTAATCATTATTAGTCTAGATGCAATTATTACAGAAAAAAGAAAGAATAATAATGCAGTTAAAACTGTCTTGCATACAGTTCTTAGTTTCTACCCCTCTTTCTGGTGTTACGCTTACCCCTCCCCTACTCCTCTGGGTCCCAAGGTTGCTGTTTTTATTCTGTTGGTGGTGGGTGTTACAGCAAGATGTCAGCATCTGGAGTCCTTTGCTGGGAGAAGTATGAGGTTCAAGTTGATGGTTTCTTCTTTCCTTACTGTAGGATCCACCTGGGATCACTTTAGTATGTTTGGTAAAACAACTTTACACCTATCTTTTCTTCATTGGTCTGCAATTCCACATTACATCTGATTTTTGCTATATATGGTTGCTTTTATGGGTATTGGATACTATTTCTTTGTTCTCTTTGTTACCTCTAAAACCAGTTTTGTCCAGCTTCAAGTCTGCGTTTCTTTAACTGACCATTGGTGAGTTTTTTATAGCCATGGTCTCCTGTGCCACAGCCTGTGTCTCCACTTCTCCAGGCCTCTACTCTCGTACCAGTCTGTTGTTTTTCTCTATATGAAGTCATTATGTTAGTGGTAAATATCTCATTCTATACAGAATAACTGCTTGTTACTGCTATATGTGCAAAACTGTGGTGCTACCACACACAAACAAAATAAAACAAAGTAGGTATAGACACCTGGCCGATTATAGAAATTGAAAACAAAACCAAGTAAAACAAAGCTGCAGGCAGGCCAAGAAAAGTTCAGGCAAACCAAGAGTAACAAACCTTGGTGCCGAGGCCTGGAAAATTCATGACAAAGCTTATGGCCTATGAAGAGCAATGGCAGTACTGAATAACAGGGCTAAAGTTTAACCCAACTATATTGTTCTGAAGAAAATTTAACTGGTGGAGTGAGTATACATCCAATCATTGCTTGGTGTTTTGTGAGCAAAGTTTTTGGTGGTTGTTTTTTTTTTTTTTTTTTTCCTCCCCTGGCACAAAAAGCACTAATACCTGAATTACTGAGCTCCTGAACTACAGCCTCATTCATACCTCCTGCCTGCAGTGACAGTAAAGCATTCATGCTATTTTTATTGCTGTGTTAATAAATCCTATTGTTGATTTCAGTTGATATCACTGCTATAAAATGGTGGTCTTCTTGAAGAGAAAGATTGCACAGATAGGTAGTAGGACTAGCCTTATTAACTGGTTCAGCTAAATCTGCCCATGAAAGAGCTGGAGCCTGTGAACAAGTTGGTTACATATGGAAGTTTATAGGGGCTGTCTGGCTGCTGTGGAGATCAGATGCTGAAGGTAGGGGCAGGTCACTGAAATCTGTAGTACCAGAGATAAGCTGCTGAAGGATGACTGTCAAGAGTAGAGGTTGGTTTAACCAGCAGATGGGACACCTTTAACAAATCAAAACTGATCAGCATCTCATTTGTAAGTAGAACACCTCTGATAAAGAAACTAAAAATGAGGGATCTTCTGCTCACATTTTACCCATATTAACTTTTGGAGTGGGCTGTTCTTGAAAATTCAGGCTGTGTCCTCCAGTCTAAGGATGGACATACCACTTCTACGTTGAAAATAAGCCCCCACACCTCATGTGAGAGTGCTTCCCAAGACTTTTTCCTCAAAGGTGAAGAAGCGTGCTTCCAGAATGGTCATTAAACACTGGGGTGTGAGAAGGAGAGTGTGGTGAGACTGTAGATGTGCTCAGGACTTGTGCCAGCAGAGCAGTCGTGGCCTTTGCTTGTTACCGTCTAGTGGGGTACAGCTTCTGCTGATCACTGCTGCCTCCAGCACCATGGGGGGACAGCTTTCATCTTTTTTTGCTAAAACATACTATGATTCTAGATTCCACCTTCTGCTTCCACCTTGCATGAAGAAAAATACAGGTACCCTGGGTGAGATTTGTCTTATCTGACTGGATTGATACAGATCTCTGCTATTTTCTGGGTTTCTTTTTGTAGACAATGGGGAAGAGTGAGTCATCTCAGTTTCTCCCTGGTGACTGTAAGGAGAGCCTACAGTGAGTAATTCAGATGTGACCACCTACACAGAACTCCCTCCCCATCCTTGTGGTAGGGGCAAAAAGTGCATTGAGTTTGGGTTGTTCTCCACTCCAAAAAAGGAAGGAGCTCTTTCTTAACTTGCGTCATTCCTCTTTTTGACACATTAACTAAATCTGTTTGCAACTGAGGAGGGAGCAGAGATTTGTAGTCTGGTTTCCTAAGCCCCATTTCTTCATGTGTGTGTGTATATCTGTCTGGTTTATAGAGGAATGAAAGTAATAACTTATGACATGTTTTGCATTTAAACAAAGATGGAGATGGGAAGGGAGGCCATGTCAGTTTTTCCATTACAGAAAAAGCTTGTTCCTTTTTTAACATAAGGGAATAACTAGATGACAAAGATGTCACAGATATGTGCAGATTCTCTTGGACAAGACTTCACTCAAATTGGAGAAATACATTATATTCTCTCATTTTTGCATTTCCTTATTTCCATGTGCTTTCTTTGATGCAAAAGGCTGTGTTCAGTTGAAAACAACAAGCAAGTAGAAACATCTCTGCCACAAGACACTCATCTTCTGAAAACCAGGGCACGATCTAGTTCAGTTTGCCATATCTCCATGTGAAGTAGGTATCTAAAACTTCCCTACCCTCAGCAGAGTCCGTACATTCCACAAGTAATTCAACTGAACAAAGGTAAGTTTCTGCTCTGGGAGAGCTGAATTCTTGTCTAGACTCCATTCCCTGGGTTTCCACTGACTTAAGTGGAAGCATAGACACCTGTGGCATCTACCATCGGGAACTGAACCATCCAGACCTCATTGATCCTGCTCCTGTTTGAGTTACTTTGTTTTTCGCATACACTGATTTCTGCTTGAGGAAGCAGAAGTGGCAGGAGGAAGTGGCTGTGGGTGATCTTAGAAGATTAGCCCTCGTTTCAGGTGCATGAGAACTGATTTACAGAAAATCTTCAGATGAGCTTGCAAAATCTGTGTGCCTCATTTCATTGTAAGGTGGAAGAATTTGAAAGACTTTTGTTTTCAACATGTACCCCACAATTGGCCAGTGGGGTGAATGAGTGTGCAGAGTTCTGGCAAATCTGGGCCATATAGAAATCAATGGCTGCTGAGCACTTTGGAAACTGGGCTATGTATTTAGACAATAAACGGGACTGAGTTTGTGGGGAAACCTGGTACCAGGTATGACTGTTGAACCTGGGGACTTTGACTGATGGACCACAATCTTCAAAGAAACTGGTCTTTCTGGAAGTTGTGACAAGATACAGGTGTTCAGTGTTTCTGAGAACATCCTGTGTTGTCTTAGCTTGAATTTCTGGAAATAAAGCCCCCAGATTATTGAACGCTTGACTTACTTTAGCTTTGAGACTGCTAGGAACCAATTTCATGCAGGGGCTGGGCTGCCAACGGAATATAGTTGTTCCCAGTCCTTTTTTGAGCTGAGTCTGGCAGAGCACGGAGCTGTATAGTGTCTGTGAAAGCTTATCAAGGTGTTACGCTACATCAGTTTTGCTAGGTGATACAAGACTCTCCAGACTGGCTGCATTGATATATTCTTTCCTCCTTTTTTTTTTTTTCCCAGGATGGAACAAGTAATGTCACTGATGAGTAAATCTCTGGTATTTTTAATTCCTGTGGGTGTTTGGTTTATTGGGGTGAGGGAGTTGTATGGTGTTTGAAAGACAATCAGAACATTTAGCAATATGTGTTACATTCTAAGGTGGTTTTTTCAATAGGAAAATAGGTAGAAATCTAAAGAAAAAATTGAGACAGCACATGAACGGTGGGAAGTATACATATATTTGGTTAAACTATACATAACTAGTTCTTAGCATGTAATTAGAAATTAAGGCACTGCCGGAATACAAATAGTAAAAAAGAAGTTATATCTGTCTTTTTACCCAGTTCTCCTTTCTGTCCTAAAGTGAGTACTTACTAATGTAGGTATTCTTTCTATTTCTTTTCTTGATCAACTTAATACTCTTTTTCTAATAATTAATTAATTAATTAATTAACAAGCAAGCAAAAGTTTCGATATCCTGTATTGGTTTCCATTGTTTCTGCTTCTCCTTGCTCTCAGACTCTGGAGTTGTTATTACAACTTATCCTGGGACTGTTTGAATTTGCATCAAAATCCTGATGATTTTTTACTTGTATGTTTTTCTCTGGCTTAATATATTTTAAAGGAAAGGGATGGAAGTTTGTATGGTAAATATAAATACTGGTAAACTGCAAGAGTGGTTTTGAACTGTATGTAGGATTTCCATAATGACTTTTGTCTGCTTTCAAAGTACTTGGGGAGACAGTTAGATGTTGCCAGTCCTCTTTCTCCTGTGGGGTGCAGTGGTAAATCGGAGGTTGCTCTGATGTAGGAGGCGGCAGCACTACCCAGGTCTCTTACTTCTCTGCCACAAAAAGTCCTAGGCCCTGGAATCAGCTTCTTCCACAGGTAGGCATAAGAGACACGGATGGTCTTGTAACACCAGGAAACACTTGGATTTGGATTCTTGAGTTGCCTTTGTGATAGAGGCAGTCATGCTGCATGGAGAGCTCTGTTGTTGTGGTCTGCCCAGGCTGCAGCCTGGGCTGTTTGGGAGAGAAAGCTGCAGGTCAGCACATGTGCTGATTAGTCACGGCCGGAGCAATCACTTGCCAGACGTCCAGTCAATCAGTGATCTCCCTAATGGCTTTCACTCTGTCACTGCAAGTGCTGCACCGTCTGAAGCCTGAGGTGCTGGAACTTTGCTCCCTCAGCCATGGTTTTTTGACCTAGAAATATTGTTTTCTCAGGGGGAGGGGGCGTCTTTTTCACTTCTAGTTCAGTCCTGCCCTCTGCAGCATCTCTATATTTGAAACCAAAGGCTCTAGCTCCTTCTGAACAACCCCAAATGATCCCAAAAAGCATAGCAATAATCTAATGTGTAGGAAGGCACAGAGATGAGCAGGTGGGAACACTGTTCTAGCAGGCAACCTTGTTTGTGTTGATGGTAACCAGGATTGTTTTGAACCCCTCTTCACCTTAGAGTCTTAATTCATTTTCAATGGTAAGGGTCTGTCCTGGTGATTGGAAACCCCAAAGCTTTGGAGCATGGACCCAGATGTGCACACCATCTCTGGGAAGTCTGTCAAACGTTTCTCCCAAGCCCTAGGGCAGAGCCAGAATGACCAGGCTGCTTTTCCATCGAGTCTCACCTGGGGAAGGTGGGTTGCTTGCCTTGCCACCACTCACTGCCCAAACCCCTAATGCTGCAAGCAAAGGCGCTTGTGCTAGTGGTGGATTTTGCAAGCCAAACATTTCCATTAGGAACTGGAATCAGACCAAAGTACTGGATTATCAGCCTGCTGATAGTAACTAATTTCAGACTCTGTAGATATGGGCTTAAATTTAGTTGGTGAAACAGAGGTAAAATGTCAAATGTCAGTTCCCTGCAGAAGTCTAACAACTTCTTGAAAAAATTTTTTTTTTTTTTGTTTTTCTGTTTTCTTCCTTGTAGCTGAGCACCATCCCATACCAGCCTGGAGCTTCTTGTAAACCTAACTCCCCTTTTGTTCCTCTCGTGAATACAGATCATTTTGTAGTTATCTTCCATGTGCTGGTGAGAGGATATTGGTTCAGGCCTCTGATAGCTGCTGTTCTTCCTGTTTTTTACCTTCTGGATTGTTTGACTCATGAAAGTATGATACTGTGGGCTGCTTGCTGTTATTAATTACATGCTGCATATTGGTTTGTCTTTGGGTGTTGGCCTTCTATTCTCGGAATCTTACAAATATTTTAAACAATCAGCCTATTGTTTAGCAAGTGTTCTACACAAACTGTAGGCCTTTGTGAATTTCTATTTAAAAAAAAAAAAGAATGACTAATGGAGCACGAACGGTGCTTGTGACACTGTAGTCCATTGTGTAACTATTGAGAGCAAAATTTGCATTCCTAGAAAAGCTTGTTCACGGTCAAAATATAGGACATTCTCTTTATGGCTCATGGGAAAACATGTACTACATATTCAGCTCAGGATGCTACTTGGAAGGATCAACTTTTAAAAAATGACATTTTCCTCCCTTGGAACATTGAAGTTGGACTGAGACCTGGCTTTGCCTGGCAACAGAAGTGAATCTTTTTATTCAGGCAAGTGGCGTGGGGGGCTATTTTAGGTCTGTCGCACACATGCACAATGATTTGTTTGCAGAAATGGCTTCTTTTTAAGATGTTGTTAACCTCAGACTTTGCAGGCCCTTCTGAATGGAGAGGGTACATTATTATGTTATATAACTGTCTGCCTCCTCTGAATGCCAGAGGAAGCCTGGCAGTTGGTGCTTTTCTTTCCTTCAAAAGCATATTTGTTTATGCCTTTTTTTTTTTTTCTCCTCTGAGATTGTTACAGGTCAAGCAGAGGTTAAAGTAGGATCTTTAAATGTTTAGAAAATTTGTGAGTTCCATGTACTTCTGAAATGCAGCAGTAGGCTATTCTGTGTGTGCCTAAAAAGAAGGTACTGGGTGTTCAGAGGGGGTAGGGGTGCATCTCATGTATGCTCTGGGTAGTTTCCTTTGGTACTTGTCTAAGTAGAATAAGCCTGTTTTGATTTTCTATGTCACTGTCAAGAATTAAGATTGAGTCACTGCTCACTGGAGATACTACTCCTTTGTCCATCCATGTAAGCTCTTTGGGAGAGGGGTTGCCTGTCATTATGGGCATGCGCAGTGCCGAGCACTGTGGGATTCCTGTCCTGGGAGAGATGGTGTTAAGATGCTAAAACTTAATTTGCAGCAGCAGAGCCTGTTACGGCCCTGTGGCAGAGTGGAAGCCAGCGGAGAGTGCCCAGCTCCTGCTGCAAGTTCCTGGTTCGGTCAGATGCCAGCCGTGCTTTCAAGTGCTTGCCTCAACGCAGGCGTACAAGGGACTTCTGAGTACCCTTAGATATATATGTACAGCCAAGGACTAAGGGGACCACTTAGCCTTAGCACAGATCCACAGAGAGCTGCTGTAAATGGGAGAGCCTGATGTGGGCAGCAGCTGGATTTCCCAGGCCAGTTCAGCCAGTACTAGCTAGGACAAAGTCATATTCATGGGGAACAAGCACCAGTTTGTCTCCCTCTGCTCTGATGTGACCCAGAAGGTTTTTCAGTATTTCTTTTTCCTTCTCTGAAAGAAACAGGAGTGTTGAAAGTATTGAGGAGGGAGAGTTGTTGGCTTGAATTTGGGAAATGAGTGGGGAGTGCTCAATACCTCTGTGTCATTATACTTTAAGAGAAGTGCCCAGGTGCTGCAGGTGCTCCTATTCATGGCCCTGCTGTAAACTTGAACCAATTGGATCCTGCTTTCTTGGCACCTGAAGCTTCCAAATTAAATTGTATTTGCCACTAGTCATCATTAATTTGCAGTTTTCGCCTTGATTAATTTTAGGAATGTACATAATGAGAAACTCTTAAAAAAACAGGAAGAGAGGAAATGGAAATTTGCCCTCTGCAGTGTTTTTCTCATTTATGACCTCCGCGGCTGAAACTGTATCGCCCAGTGGTACATTTTATCACCTGTTTTCCATGTCAGTTCAGTGACTATTGAAACAAAACATTCAATTTGATGCAGAAGAAATGGTGTGAGCAGCTCACACCAATTAGTGTCTGAGTCACTGTCACACCTCTACAAGCAATGAAGCAGCTACTTGTACTGGCAGGGAAGGAATATTCATAAAGAAGGTGCTGGAGAGGTGACTATCATCACTGACTGAATTTTGGTTGTGTTACTTATAGGAGTGAGCCAGGTCAGTATTTTAAGATGCTGGTACAAAAAAATAGGTGTATTCAAGCCCTATGTATATGCTATTAATAAAAATGGTGTATTTTCCAGAGATGTGTTTTCCTTCTGTCCCATCAGTTTTTTTTGCAGAGTTCTCAGAGTTAAACTCAGACACAGGTTCCCAGTCATGGGGTTTTTTAAACCCTTAAATTTTTTTTCCCCTTTCATTGTCTTTTTTTTTTTTTTTTTCTTTCTGAGCAAGACAAAAGTCTTTTCCTCAGTTTTCAAATTCTGAACAAGTGTCTTCAGAAATGAGCAGTAGTTTCTCAGGGAGTTGCTACCCATAGAATCATAAAATGATTTGGGTTGGAAGGGACCTTTAAAGATCATCTAGTCCAACCGCGCCTGCCATGGGCAGGGACATCATTCACTTGATCAGGTTGCTCAAAACCCCAGCCAACCTGGCCTTGAATGTTTGCAGCGGTGGGGTGTTCACAGCTACTCTGCGCAACCTGTTCCACTGTCTCACCACCCTCGTTGTAGCCAGTCCCTTTCTGCATAGGATTGTTTCTTATCTTTAGGAAGGCATGTATGTGTATACTTTTTATATTCTTGCTGAACAGAAGTATAGTAGAAGGACTATATCTGTATGTTTTTTATGTTCTTGCTAAACAGAAGGAGGCACAACTTTAAGATGCTTGCTTGGAAATGGCTGTTCTCAGCAATTACAAGCTGGGATGGTTTAGCTGGACCATCCCTTAAAGTAATGTCATGACCTTTGTCTCAAGTTTTGCCAAAAGTTGTTGTGAAGTTTTATGTGATACATGAAATTGGTTGTCATGACTTTCTTCTTGGGTCACATGACCCGAGAGAAGAGGTTGTGTAGTGTGGTTGTCCTTAGGCTGATGTTCACAGAAAGCTCTTCATAGAGATCTCCTAGGAGTTTTCCTTCCTGTGGAGGGTGAGGACAGGGAAGGAAAATACCCTCTTTTTGGAGTACAAAGAATATTGTATTAAATTTCCTACAACAGGGGTAAGGATACAGGGGGAACTCAGTCCTGTATAAGTGGTGTACTTGTCTGCATCAGGTTAAAGCTGCGGGGTTTCGCAGTTTGATTTGGGCGCTTCCTTTGCATCTCCATGCTTATATTCTACCTGACAGTTCACTGTGTCGCACTTGTACCCTTATGTGGTCAAATTGCTATCTTCAGAAGCTATACTTGTGCTTTCTTCTTCCAGGGAAAACTGTTGCTTATCTACTCTAGGAAAGCAGTAACTTCATATTCAAACTGTTTCGGTAACAGTTGGTGAAACAAATGGCAACAAGTTTTTATTTCTTCTCCTTGGCTTTCTTATACACTGTGGTTTTTAGATTGCAGGGGTCTGAGGGTAGAGGTTGCCTCGGATGACTTGGCAGGTGCCATTTAGTGGCACTTTTTGAAGTGGCTAACAATTTATCACTTCTTTCCCCCAAAATATTTCCCTTGCACCTTCATACTTTAACAGGGTAAGTTTGTGTGTCTCGGACGCTTCTGTCTGCAGCTTCTTTACATCTTTGTTGACAGTTTAAGCTAAGCACACTGGCATACCTTCAATTCTGCTATGGATGCAGTAATACCTTTCAATTGCCTGAACAAGCATCACTGGAGGGCATGTCTGAGTCTGAATTATGTTTGAAAACCATCTGGCATGTTGTGGGATAGTCCTAATAATAACAATGAATACTTTATCAGGAGTTGAGTCGCTGTGCTTCGTTTCCATTGTAATTCTCTTATTAGCTGCATATATTCCATATAGCCAAGGGGTTAATACTGCATGCAGCTACTGTACGAGATCATTGTGCCAACAGCTCTCATTTGGACTCATTTATCATTCAAAATCTGGCCATAAGAAACACATTTAAATAATAAAATTAATTACTAAGATGAAAGACATAGATCAGTGTTAATTGCATCCTAAACCTGTTTCCTGCTTCTGCGTGGGGAGAGAGGAAGGAGAGGAGAAATAGGGATGGCAGTAAAAGGAGTAAGGTGCTTTCCGTGAAGGTGCTTTTGAACTGTTGTAGGGGTCTCTTTTTGCACTTAACACAGACATCCATCAGCAAGGACTGTGTGGAGCTGGCTGAGCCTGAAACATGGGAAGAGAAATGTTCCAGGAGGTCCTTGGTCTTCACAGGTTCCTCACAGGAACATCTGCATTCGCTTTCTTTCCTGTAGGAAGAGCTCAAAGTATTTTGTGAATCTGAGTATATGTTTTTTCCTAGAACCTTAATGAGGTTCAGAGATATCATTATTTTGCATGTTTATTAAGTTGTATCGAACCAGACCTTCAGCTAGCAGTGAGTGGCACAGCTGCAGTGATTTGTAACCCTTGCTGAAATCTGCCCAAACCTAACTGTGTTCTCAGGTGTTTGTCAGGTGCCCCGAACCCAGGAGTTATGTCTGACTGTCGTGCCTGTGCCATTCCTGCGGTTTGCTCTGTGTTGTCTTACTGGTGACATTGGGGTATGTCCCTGTGAGAACAGAGCATCCTCGGTGGGGTCCTCAGCATTTTAGGCTGATACCAGAAGTACCCCATCGTGCTGCCAAAATTATTGTATGAGACAGCTTTAGCTTTACATTGGCAAAAGCTGGGATAATGTGCAGAAGCCATCACAGAAGCAGGAGTAAATGATTTTCCCAAGATGATGCAGAGGGGCTGGTGGGAAAGCGTGGAGGGAGCTCTGGTCTCCTCACTCTGAGCTGGTGTGTTGGCCCCAGGACACTCTCCTGCTCTCACCCACCCAGAGGCGTATGAAACTGCAAGGTTTGAGGATCTTTCCTTTTGCATTGGCAGCAGAGATTGGCTAAACCACTGAAGCTAATAAACTTCTCATGTGCATGCAGGGACATCAGGTTAATTAGTTCGCTAAGCAGTGAAGCTGGAGCTGTGCAACTGCCTGACAGCGATAAGAGGAGGGAGCCACAAGCCAACAGCGTTTCGGTTGTCTGCTCCTTCGTTCCATCTTAGCTCCCTATAATGATGGATGAGGAGAACAGAGGCAGCAAGCCAAACATATGCAACCTATGCATACTGTGCAGAACTGCATAATCCAAGTGGTATTGTTCGCTGTATGTGAAGGCAGTTCTTCCCAAAAGCTCGCACTGCTGTCGCTGGAGGGAGACTTCACCGGTGGTTTCTGTGGGAGCAGAAGGATGCTGGTGGAGTGAGCTTTTGAAAATCCACTTCTAAAATGCAAATGCTTTCCTTCATTAAAACCCACTCGAAGCCAAGTGTGATCAACAAACACAAAACACTTTCACAGCTCAGACATGCTGTGGATTATAGTTCTCTTTTTTTTTTTTTTTTCCTGCATAAAGCAGTTTGCCCCTTAGCCTGCTCAAGTGAAATTAATTAACAATTTCATAAAAATCTTTGGTCTACAATGATTAGGTAATCGCTCCTTGTGTATTAGGTAGACACTGGGAATGTATGAAGGCAGACAAGTTGTCTAAGCAGAAAAACGGGTGAAACTTTGATCCTTTTGTTAGCACTGTCCCTCCCTGGGAGCTGTTAAGAGCAGGTTAGACAGACAGGTCTTGGGAGTTGTTTGGGTGTAGCTTGTCCTAGCTTGAGGGTAGAGAGCTAGCACACTCCATTAAACCTTTCCAGCCTTTCCAGCTCCCTTTTCTGTGACTAAAGGATGTGAAAGTCTTGATGCAAGTGCTTCTACTAATAGAGGTTACTGTGCTCGGTGATCTAGCAGTGGTTGTTCAGTAAGTAAGCTGTCCTTCATGGTGTACATGGGCCAGGTTAGCTGCTGGTGTGCCCCTTGCTTAGCTATTTACACCTGTGCTAAATGACTTGTAAATGCAGCAGAGTTGCTGACTTTTAAAATGCGTTTAAATACACAAAATTCTGGGCCCTGAAAGGGGAGGGAGCTAGAAGACATGGCTTCTGGAGGCTTACTCTGAGCCTCTGGCTCCCCCGGCTGGAGCCGGCGTGGGAGAAAGCATGGTGGGGACCCAGGGACAGAAGTCAGGGTTGTCGCCCAGTGATAAAGGCATCTCGGTATTTGCTTGCTCTTCGCTGATAAAAAGTACCATTTCCTTATGGCTTGCTGTAAAGTAAACTGGCGCTGCTTTGTGGAACAATGAAATTCAGTATGACTTTTTTTCCTCTCCCCCCTCTTTTAAAAATCAAATTAAACATGAGGGTGAGCACTTGAAAGATGAAGGCTGACCATGCAGAAACCAGGCTGGAAGGAGTTTCAGGGGAACACATCCAGGGGTCTGAGCTCATTTAAGTAAAGTAATGTAAAAATGTGGTTTAGTGCTAAGCCTAATTTAGCATGCCTGCAGGCTGCTGTCGCAGAAGTGCTCTCAGCCTTCCTCATCATCTCCAGATACGGATTCCCTCCCTCTCCGTGTGCTGCATCTGATGATTTATACAGCCATATAATGAATCCAATCAGCCCTGTTATCCAACAGAAGACTCTCTTCATATTTATTAATAGTTTACTGCCCTAGCAGATCAGCAGATTGAACCATGCATCCTGTGATGCTTGTCCAGCACAATGGAGAAGGCAGCGGTGTGCAGCCCAGGAGAGGAGGAAGGAGCGGAAAGTGAGCAGCCCATTCAGCAGTGGCGGATACCTTTATATCAATTTTGTTATAATGTGACACTGTACACAAATTCAGTGTATGTGTGAGGCCCATTGATCTGTAAGAACAGGAGGCTTTGCAGATTCAGTTCTTGTTATTTTAGTGGAAGATTATTTTCTGCCTGGGACAGAGACTTTGGGGCTGCTGCAGTGTGAGCAGCATTGTGTGCACAAGTGCCATCGTCCATCCAAACTTACGTGAGTTTACCTGGCAACGCTGCAAGAGTTGAGCATGCTGGAAAGCTGAGTGATCAGCTGTTGAACTGCATACTGCAAACGCATTCAGTGGAATTGTGCTATTTGATTAGCACACCAGTATTACTTATTTTAAATAATTTTTTCCCAAAGGCTCCATTTCTAACTTTCTACTTTGTAGGACAAAAAAGTTGCCAATAATCTTTAATCCTTGGAGAGAAGGGGCCAACTCCCAGCAGGAGCCCAATTTTGCTGTAGTCCTTCATGTTTTTAACACTGCCTGTGCAATACTTTGGCAAACTCCAAAGAATAGAAATAAAAATGGAACATTTTGGCCTTTCGGTGGCTGTTTACCAGCAGCAAAACAATTTTCAGACAATTAACAGATCTCCAGGCCCTTTGGAAGGTCAGATACAGCTGTTTCTAGGTTGTCACATGTCTAATTAATACAAATAGTAATGGTAATATTCCTGCTTCAGCCAAGGCTAGGCTTGCAAGCCTGACAGCTGATCCTTAAGAGTGTCTTTACAGCCAGGTAAAACCTTTCCGGGGTCAGTAAGAATGTGGGAATTAATTGGCACAGGTAGTGTTTGCTGCTGTGCTGTGGCTTCAGGGAGTAACGTTGTACCACAGAGGATCTTTCTTTACGGTCATCTGGGGTTTTAAGAGCATTATTATCGAATGCTAATTTTAAGCAATTATGGTTGTAGGAGAAGTCGCAGCATAAAAATGCCATGAAATAAGCTTATTTTAATTGCTTACAGCTGTACTAGAAAAACTGTATAGAAAAAGAAAATAACTGTTTTGCTTTACTATTTAGCAATCGCACTTTGTATCACCAGAGAGGTATGCTGAGAGAGTCTTTTTAATTCTCGTGAGGGTTGTACTTACACCTGAAAGAGGAAATTTATGTGTGATGGAAAGAGTTTTTATTCTGAGTTTCTTCCACCGTTGTAAAGCTGCGGTTGGAGTTGTGCTGGCGTGCGTTCAGGAGTCTGTCTGTTTTCATCCCCTTGCAGCGCGCTAATATCTCCCATCTGAAAGCCTGAAATGGAGGCCCTTAGTTTCTGTGATTTAGGATTTGATCAAGTGTATGATCGTGATAAAATTGGCTCAGTCAGAGCTGGAATTGGTAATGAATTGTGTGTGCTTTGGTAATACGTGGCAACGGTGAGTAAAACAGGTTCTCTTAAACCACTGCCGAGGGCTGAACAACTGAGAATGGAAAAGGTGGAAATAGTGAAAAATGCCTGATATGACTGTAAGTGAGTGGCCATACTTGCCGGCTTTTGAGCATGGTTTTGATACACTGTGGTGTTTCTCTTTATAGCGCTTCCACTTCTCACTCGGACCATTCTGCTCACACTAAATCTGCTTCTGCTGTATCATCCGACTCAGTCTCCACCTCAGCAGACAACTTCTCTCCAGATTTAAGGGTATGTATGTTCTGTCTTAAAAAAGAAATATATATACACATATATATGTACAGTGGCCTCCTTCAGAGGACATTTCTTGCTCCTGTGAATTTGGATCTGGTAAAATGATGTCAGCTTTCAGGTTAATGCCAAATTTTATGTAGCCAATGCATGAAAGCACCCAAAGTCAGACAGGTGAAATTGAAGTTTAATCTCTACTATATTATTTCCTTCTTTATAAAGTTGTTTAATCTTCAAAAAGCTGACTCTGCAACCCACACTTGGAGGTGATTTTTCAAAGGAACTCCAGTTTCTTTTAAGTGCTTTAAGTAAGTGAAATCCTCAACCTGCTAGTTGTATATCCTTTTTTTTCTGTTGTGTGTATATATAAGATATGTTCTCTTTTGAAGACTCCTGCTTGTTTGTAAACATCAAGTCCTTGGAAGTATCTTCTGTCAGAGAAAGATTGCTATCTCCAAGCTGATACAAATAATCTTCTGTCACAATAAATTGCTCTGACATAAAAAGGTCCAAACAAGGCTCTTTTAAGTGTGTTATTAGATTAGTTGATTATAAATTCAAAGTTCTAGCTCAGGGTCACAGGATTTCTGAAAGCTGTACATCTCTTATGAAACCAAGGTGTTTGCTGATATACCTTTCCTTTAAAAAAAAGTCCCTGAGTATAAAACTGGTGGTATTGGTACATTCTACTAATGACTTTTAGCATTTCTCAACCGTTGTTGAGCATCTTTGTAAAATCTAAACAGAGTAAAATCACATAAAAACCTCTAAATGCAAAACTGCTTCCTTTCACAACCATGATAATTTTTTTGTCCTGTGAGCGTTGTCTCAGTAGTCCATAATTAATAACAGAAAGTGTACCTGTTTTAAGTGTCAGGAACATGAATGTTTCTTACTAAAGGCGGCTTATTAGCCAATATTAAGCTAAGATTTGAAAATTAATCAGTAGTTTATGTGTAATCTAATGATAGTTTACACTGTTTGCCTATGGATACAAAAAGTAATCTTCAGAACATGCCTGAGTAAGGGAAGTTTGTAATATGTCTGAAGTTTTTCCCCTGTGAAGTTGGGGTGTTCAGTTACTCCAGCATACAGAAAACATAGGTTTTGGGCTGAGGCTAAGTGATTCATTGATACGAATATAAATAAGTTTGCAAATACTGCTACAGCTGTAACTGTTAGTATAATATTATTTTTTAAAAAAATTACACAAACTTATTTTATCTTCTTATTTAATTTTTTTACTGAAGTTTTCGTAAGTGGGTTTCTTTTTCCAGTTTTGATGCACAACTTGACTGCCTTTTCACATTTTAGTGACACTTGGGGAGTACCTTTAGAATTAGAGAACGAAGCGACATTTCTTTTCTGGAATCAAGGTCATCTTTCCTTCCCAGTTCCCTTTTGTCACCTTATCTGTGTGAACTGTAAGCTGTCTGGGCAGGGATTCCAGCTCTCCTGGGCTTGTCTGGTTCCTGATCCAACAGGGCCTCTGTACCCACTAGCAATCAAAAACAATGTCCGCAGAGGTACATTCACTTAGCTGCATGATAGATTTTTCAGGCAGAAGATGTATATGTTTTGTTTACTGGAGGCCATCAGAAGCCCATATTTCCTTGCTGTATCACAATTCCTGTAATTTGCAGANTTTTTTTTTTTTTTTTTTAATTTTTATTTTTTTTATTTCTAAGCAAACTAAAGTTCTGCCATGGTTGGAACAAATGCTGCTCGCCTTTCATTTTAGAATAGTGTTTAAGGAGAGATGGTAAAGCAGAGAATTACTTATTTAGAATAAAGGCACTGCAAGCCAAGTGTGAGCATGTGCCTCTGCTGGCAAAACACTTCTTGCTCTTGACCTGCATCAGCTCTGTGGGGCCTGAATTCAGTGTAAGCCTGCTGTACTTCACCTAAAGCTTGCTGTTGCAGAGGTGATGTGAGTGGCTGCGATGCAGTTGTGTGTAGGCATAAAGCCGGTTCTTGCCTTTACACTTGATTGACTGCTTGTCAATGATAAGCAGACCTAGAGAAAATGCATTCCCATGGTTCTACTTGTATTAGGGTACAGGGAGAAGGGGGCAGTTTCTACTAGTACAGGTTGACTTTATCTCTCCTAGAGGAATTAATGTGTTAACCATTTCTCTCTTCATTCCTGAGAGTGTTTGATGCTGGAGAACAAGCCTGGGAGGTGGGATAATCTGTCCTCTACCTGTGGACAGCCTCTTGTGTTGGTATTGCCAGTGCAACTGCAGTCCCACAACCTGTTCTCAAATCAGTAGCTGTCAGTGCTAGTGCATTACTGTTTGCTCGCCAGGCTTGCTCTTGGAGCCTAGTGCTAGCTCCTAAATGGAAGATTTATTATGAGTGGTGATCAGCTAACACTGATTTCTTTCAGGTCTTGAGTTGAGGAGAACAGATGTCCTCTCTCTGGGCTTATCATTCTTTGTCCAGTTTTCTCTGAATTAACATCTCTGCCATGAGACAGTTCCGCAAGTTTGGGGTTTTTTTAAGTCAGTTCTGTGAGACATTTTTCAAGGTCCTGATTGTTCTTACTATTTTCTTTGATCTTTCTGAGATGTAGCCTTGCCTTTGATTTTGCAGATGAGGTTATACCGTTAACTGATACAGTGGCATGAGCATGTTCTCTGTTTTAGCCATTTGCTGGGGTGTCTTGTGCAGCTTTGGCACAAGAAAGCACAAACTCCCAAGTCTTAACAGGTACTGAGATTTGAGCTAAGCACCTTATTACTTCTGAGGACAAAAAGAAGTCCCACATTGTTCCTGGAAAAATGTGAGAGAATAAGCCCTGAAGTGGGAACTAATGGGTTTTGTGGTAACTGAGGTATGGGAGACAAGTGCCTGGGCTACATGGTGTTCTTACAGGAAGGTGTTGCATCAGTTAGCTTTAAGAGGCTGAAAATAAGCTTTTCAAGATTTTGAAGTGGATCTGCCAATTATGGGATTATGCTCTTGATGTGTATTTAATTTTGCCCTGCTAGAATGAATTGCTACGTGGATCCATCATCACTCCTACCTCTACTTGGTCTCTGCCTGTGCATATACATTGACTCAAATTTAGGAATTAAATTTCTGTGATGATGGAAAAACACTTTGTGATAGCTACAATTAGCACTCTCTTGTACTGTGGGGAATTTTTAGAAGAATAGTAGGTGTCCACTGGGAGGAGGGAACCAGGGAAGGACCCACATCATTTCTTGCAGTCTGTGCCTGCAGTTTTCTTTTGGAGTGCAATTAACACTCTGTGTGTGTGCGCGCATGTGTGTAATGAGGTAAATGAGACAACCACTGGGGATTCCTACTGAATGCATGTGCAGTATTTTTCCGAAATCTTTCTCCAAAGTATTTAATAATAACCTTTATGAAGGGTTTGGGTTTTTTTTTAATGTATATTGAGCATTTCAATATCTGGAACTAAGATTAAATTGCCTTTCCACTAAAATTTATAGAATTTTCACTTCATAAACTAACTCTAAATAACTTTTGGCTGCTTCAGTTAGCTTCATAGGAGAAAAACAAGAAGAAAAAAACCCCAAACCCCAACAGAAAAACAACAAAGCACTATTAGGTTCTCCCCTCCACCCCCTTCCTGATCTCAAATCTGAAGCTGTTTAGAATTGATTTAGGGAATGCACTTTTTGAGGGAATTTTTAGCAAATACACTGCCATATGTCTTAACATAGGTTATAGATCAGGCAAGAACAGAATTGAAGTAGTTGGAAGTGAGAATGAGCTGGAAATACATAGATACTTTGTAATTTGGGATGAGATTTTTAAAACACCTTAGAGCCAACGTTGCCAAAGGGATTGAGGTGCATAAATAGCTCTTACAGATCTGGGAACTTGGTGGTTATTAAAGTACAGTGAGAGTCTTGCTTCTAAGTCCTATAGGTGGTATTTTCTCCTGTGGCTATGGGCACATATGTCTATGCATTTTATAGTATTTCTCTTAAGTCTTCTTGCTAATGCTCTAGCTTTTATCAGTAGGGACTTTCATTCTGAGTTAGCTGTTGATTTATAGGATAATGCTTGAAATTTACCACGTTCAAAGCTTTGGAGTAGCTCTCATAAAAGGGCGGGATCCTTTCCATCTGCAGTTGGGAAGCAGTGGATACGGCCAGCAGAGCCTGTTGCCACTTCCTTTAAGAACAGTACTGTTGCCTGAAAATTTGTTAAGGTCCATTGTGTTTGGTTTTGGATTGTCTACAGCAAAAGCCTGAACCAGAGGATGGAAACTCCTGTGTTGGCTTTCTTATATTGCTTCTTGCTTCTAGTCCTCTGTCCTCTGTGGACAGAGAAAGCTGGTACAGCAGACCCATATGTCACCTGCTTAGTTGTGCAGCCTTCAGAAAAAGTGGTTCAAAGCTTTGTTCTTGGCATTGCTGTTTGTGACCACTAAACCATTCTCCTCTTTGAGGGCAACAGTAAGATCCACAGTTCCTGATACTCCTCTGAGGTCCAGCAAAATATTGTACAAGCATGTGTCCCAGTGTCCCATCCTCCATGTTTGTTGCTCCCTCCATAATAACTTTCTCCTTTAATATATGAAGAATCAGTGGATTTGCAATGGGTTTATATATGAGATGTAAGTACATTATTGTAGCATGCCCAGGACTCGAAGGTTAGAAAAGGGAAGAAACAGAGCTGCTTGCATAACCTTAATTTGTTATCTATTATGTGTATGGTTGGAGACTGTAGAAAATCCCATGTGGTTTATTTTGTAAGATACATAAGTGATGCATGACAAAAGGTATATGAAGGAGTCTTCTCCTTCCAAGACAGTAAATGGATGCCATTGCTATCTCCTTAGATCTCCTGGATGAAATCTGTTCGAGCAAGTCTGCGTTCAAGATAGCCAACCACAATTCCTTTGCAGCTGATGGAAAGAAATAGGTCATTTATGATCTGATTTATCTTGGGTTAAGGACATGCCCATGCTAGGTGCGAATGTCATGTAGCTGAGCTAGAGAAGTCCTTGCTGCAGGATGTTGTGAACATTATTTGAGGGGCAGCAACTGATTTCTCAGAGTGGATCCCAGCTTTAGCTGTGCTCCGGTAAAGGTGCAGTTTTGCCTTATTTGAAAACCTACTGTCTTTCTCGTCTGACTACAGAGAGACTTCAGGGTAATTTCTGCAGATGTAGAGCTCTCTAATTGAGGTAAATCCTGTCCCTCAAGTGATGTTGGGCAGGATTAACCGAAATGCCAGCCACTGACTTTGCCACCATTGTGTGACTTCATTCTAGCTTTAGTGCAAAGTAGCTTAGAGTAGTTCTATGTAGAACATGTATATTGTTAGTAGAAAAACATATTGAAGAAAGATGTGATTTTTTTTTTTTTTTCCCCATCCTCAGCTGTAAATCACTAAAACTAGCCTCAGTGAGCTTTTCCATTGCTATCTCCCTGCCAACGCAGGAAGTGTGTCAGGCTTTGGTTATGTGTAACACATGTTCAACAAGAGCTGGGTTTAGAGAGCGGCATAACTTTTTAAACTTCAAGCACTCGTTTAAGCAATGTTTTTTAGTTTTACTTTTAAGGGGCTTTTCAGTTAGTGAATGATGCTAGCTTGGAAGCACTAAATCACAAAAAACCCCTCTGTCTAAGCACCTCCAGGGTAGTTGAAGACTCTGCCCTGCCAGTTGGCTCCATCCCTCACTTAATGATATATGGGCATAAGTATTCCTGGTTTGGACTGGCCCTTGACTCTTTGCACGGGACCATATGTAAGAAGACATAGCAAATGCAGAGATGTCTTCTGTGGTGTGAGCTTTCCTTCCCAGTGTATTGGACTGTGACCGCTATTAAATTACAGACCATATTGCACAAGCCACCAGATGGTGAAGATAATTGACCTGTGGTCGCAAAAGACTTGGCTGCATGTGAACTGGTGATACAAGAGTGAAATGAAATAAACAGTTCATCTCTTTACTGTCACTGTGTGAAGACTTGACCATATGTGTTTCCCTGTGTCATCACTTTGGGCTCAGTTATATTCTCACATGGAGGTGCACCTCACGTTTCTGCGGGTGTACAGGATTAGAAGCTGTGCAGGCAGAATTAGTCCTTACCTGATCTGTATGTAGTATTTCCATAGGTCCCTTTGCACACAGTGATGAAATCAGGGCCAAATTCAAGAACAGGCAATGCTTTACATTATCAAAGGTATCAAGCAGAGGGACTTAAAGAACAAGAGCGAAGAAGTAGGTAAATCTTACGGGGAAAAATATTTTAACTATCTCAAAATTCTGATTTTTGTCTGTACAAGTTGCATGTGTGTGTCTGTGGGAAACAGTCTTCCTTTCTTCTTTGGAGCATTAAGCTGTCTATGAACAAAGGCACAAAGGACTGGTTCTGGGGAATCAATGGTGCTCTTGTCCATACACATGGTCATTCCAGGACAGCCCTGTGAGTGACTGGAATTTCGCCCCTGCTGTTGCCATGTTTTTCTAGGACTCCAGTTTCCATGACTGTAAATGCTATATATTTCATGAGAATTACATTTTTTTTTCTTCTTAAACTGTCCTAAGAGATGGAAAATCTTGGTCCCCTCCCTGCACCTCTCCCCAGTAAGTCCTTTTCTGCACCTCACCCTTTCAAGGAAACAAAAACACGGAGTAGCCAACCTCTGGGTTGCAAAATATTGATTTCATGCAAATTAGATGGGGGAAAAGCCAGATGCAGTAAGTTTTCTGTCTCCTTTACATGGAAATAATACTCCCTAAGTGCTCATCTAGTTAGAAGAGAGCAAAGATAGCAAGCATTGCTAATTTTTCTTATCTAGAGGTACCTGAATGTTTGAATATGAAGTAATGCACAGTGAAAGAAATCTCTGGAAGCGTTTATGATTACCATCTATTAGGAATGGAAAACTAAGGAGAATAAGCAAATGGCCTTCACATGTTCCTCAGAAATGTTTTTGGCTCTTCCTAATCGACTGCTGTATTTCTCATAGCTACAAAGTGCAGGAAT
>VYZV01042834.1:30688-60790 GCA_013401275.1 Pandion haliaetus | reverse complement strand
CCCCCCCCCCCCCCCTTTGTTTCCTCTCTATAGTTATAGTTTTGTAGACTGAAGCACAAATCAGGCAGGAATGAACAAGCACGGTATTTAAAAGGAGCATGTGGATTTGTGACTGCATGCAGTACCTGCCAAGATTTGATTTTCTGTAGATGTTTTTGCACCGAATGAGACATCTTTGTTCCCCTCTGTATGATTGTTTACTCATTGTAAATATATAATTACTTGTATCTTGAATCCTTATCTTATATATCACTAAACTCCAAAGTGAAATTCTTGGTAACAGAGACAGTTTTGTGTGACTTACTTTAGTTGGTGGAATTTATAACTCTCTCTTTGGTCGGAGTGTTTTTCTGTTACTTAAGATTAATGATATGAACTTCACTGAACTAGTTTAATGCTTTCCTTGAAAATTTTAATCTATTTTCCTGTATAAATTGTTTGCTAAACAAAATTCAGGAAAAATAAAGAAAGATAGAGTGAGGCTAATGTCCTGTCCAAAGGTTTTGAGCAGCCAGTGTACAACAGAGCCGTTGTCATTTGAGGCTTATGTGGAACGCTTGGCACTGAAGAAGGTTCTGTATTAAAAAATGTTGGACTTGTCTGAATAGATAATATCTGCAACCTTCTGTGCCAGGGAGCGTTGCTGTGTTGAGTCAAAGACGACTTTCTGTTGGAGCCTGAGAGAATTGTCTTGAGGCACCAAGCCATACAAACTTGAAGAGACAAGCCAGCCGTGGTTGAATGAGTGGCCCTCATCAGTGTGTTCCTTTGAGCTTCTAAGCCTTGCCTTGTAGTTTTTCAGCAAGGGCCCAGGAGATTCACCAGCCCAGAGAGGCTGTTGTTCATCACTGGATGCTTGGGTCTGAGTGGAGAAGTACATCGTGGAAAAAACAAAGCAGAAAACCCCAGGGAAGCACTGCATGGTGGCTACTTCCTCCTGCAGAGGAGTCCCTTTATATTATTCTAGTGACTGTACTTTTTTTTTTTTTAAATACACTAATCCTCAGCTTCTTTTTAAAGATTTTCAAGACAGTGGTAAGTGAGCAAGTGATTTCTCAAACCTTTTTATACTTTCTCAAAATATATATGGTAGGTAGAGATCGCAGTTCGTGATCTGTTTTTTTAATTGTGTCAGGAAAGCATAGTTAAAAGGCAGTTGCAGTGTACATTGTATGTGATTATTATCTTTGGAGTAGTGTAATAGGTGGTCTGTTGTCAGAACATTTTATTGATAACTTAAATGCCTTTTGTATTGTTTTTTTAACCAAGCTAGGAAGCCTTCTTTGGCTGAGTGCTCTCTTAGGAGCTGAATGGGCTTGATGTGGTCTTTGGACGGTATATTTGATTCTCTATGTACTATTCTGAAATGATCCATGTGCCCATGGTGTTTTGTCTTTTCCTCTTTGAACTTCTAATATCCCAAAAGAATAAGACACAAAGCATTTCCCTGTAATTAATATCATGCTGGCCTGAATGTCTCTAACATAGTTTTTCAACCCATCTGGTCATAATCCTCAGAAAAGACCCCGTGCCTCAGTCAGGCAGAGATACTGCTGTTCTTTCCCGTAGTCATTCTGCTGTGCTATTCTTAATGATTCAAAAGTAATCAACAAAGTCCATTTACTTGCTCGATGTACGTTTTATTGCATTTCCAGTAGGATACATAGTGCATAAATCTCCTGAAAGTACACTTGAAATAGCCATAAATGGCAGCTGAAAATCTCTCCAAAGTAGTATGGTATTTGCAGTCTACAGGATTTGGCAAGTAAGCATAGCTACTGTTTTGTTGTCCTTCTGATTGAGCATTGAGAAGACAGAAGCATCTTAGCAGCAAAAGGCTAGAAAAAATGTGCCCTTTTTTCTGTTGTAAGAAATGTTTCATTTAGAGAAGAAAACAATGCACCTATGAAAAATTATCCGAAATAAGCATATGGGTCTTGATTCTGCACATATTTGTGTCAGTTCTGCAACTTCTGTCAATGTCTGCTGGACAGAATTAGACCTCAGTGTTTTTTTTCTGAGGTGAATGGAAAGAGCGTCTATCTGTTTTGTTTCAGAGGCTTTTACACTATCATTGGGGTAATGATAAATCTTGATGTACCTGCCATAGTGGCACCGTCCTTTGTTGATTGACTTTTATGACAGCAGCCATGAAAGAGGAAAGGGATGGAGTGGGAGGGCAATTCAGGGAAAGGAATAGGTGAACATGGTCTGAGACCACCAAAAGACATTTGAAAGGAGAAAAACATTGGTTATCTAAGTGTATGTGTTTCACTTTTGATTTACAAAGAAAACAAATTTTTAAAAAAATCAGGTATGTAAAAAATAATCCTATGGCTAAGCCTTTGCAGAAGGACTGACTTCCTCATGTGGTTCTCTGAGACAGCAGAAAGGAGCCAGCTGTGACCCAAAACCTGTCTATGGTAACTCAGCTAATAAGTCCTATCCTACAAGCTTTGGAGTTTTAATGAAGTTCATGCAATTTTGGGATCTGGCCTGGCTCCTCTTCTGCTGCCTCTCTGCACAGAGTAAATTTAGACCTCTCTGCAAATTACAGGTTGTGACTACTCAGTTTTATTGGGATGTTTAGGTGATTGGGCACTGCTGCACTGGCTGCAGTGAAGCACCAGAGGTGGGATTCACTGTACCAGATCTGCACTGGAGTTACTTACCCTAGTTCTCAGCTGTTGGTGAGAAGAAAGGTACTCATCCTAAAGGTGGATCTCCTAGGTCTCATGCTTTCCACTGAGTGAACAGAGTGCCTAGGCTGACTAGCTCAGATGTAGACCTCCAGTTTTAGATGAAATGGGTATTCCTGCAGTTTACTGATTACCCTGCCTGCAGAGTGGTAGAGTGCTCATTCAGGAGGGCATTTAATCATGTGCCAGTCCTTGAAAGACATTTAAAAAAAAAAGGAGGGGGGAGGAAAGTTTAGATATGTTAACTACAAGCAGAATATTCCTAGGTAGTCCATTAAAATGTGAAGTATCAGACAACTGTTTTCCTGTAGGAGATAAAACCTTTCACTTGGCTGTTGAGTTTCAAATCTGTATTTCACTCAAAATTTGAAAAGCTACCTGTTTTTAAAATCTGCTGATTCTGTGTGTATATTCTTGCACATACACATGTACAACACGCACATTCTTGTCCCCACTGCATATATCCCACCTGTTACTGATGACCAGTGCATGCTCATGAGGTAGATGTGCCAAACCTGTGAGTTTAGGGGCTGCAGATGCAAAGGGATTTTGTGCATGTGTGTGTGTGTGTATGTTTGTCTGTACAGAGAGGTTATATATGTTTATGTGAAGGGACCAGTTAAGAGACGAGCTTCCTGCTGTAGGAAACACAGAATAGGACTGTGTATAGCTGGAACAAAAGCAGCTCCAAGCCTGGAGAGCTCGTCTTTTGAATAGACGGGACAGATATGTTTTTGAGGAAAGGAATAATGCAGGAGCAAGGTGATCACGATGTTGGGTCGGACATGTCGCACCAGCGCTGTGGCTTTATGCATAACAAATCTGTTCAAAATGTACAAAATTACTTGGAGTGTGTAGGAGGTTACCAAGGAGAGATTAAATCTGGGGGGGAAATCACAAAAAGGGTACATTTTCATTTTGTCTAAACCAAAAAATATTCTTTTTGTTCATTCTATTGTCATTCAGGATAGAAGAATCTATGCAGACTTGGGAGAATTGTTACACAGCAATTTGGTAACCTGTAGTCTTCCCTTAAGTTGCATGAAGCCAAAAAACCTGACCTTTGTGGGTTTTGAGACTCAAATATCCAGGAGAGAGGGTAGAAGAGAGTAACTGGAAAATGGCTGGGAGGGACCTCAGGTGCTCTTTTCATGAATCTTTGTTATCTTGAGGCTTGTGCTGCAGATGTCAGTGTCCAGGGACAAAGTTACTGTCCCCAGTCAGTCCAGCTGCTCTCTTTCCCTTGCCCTGGGTTTACACCCCTTAAGTTGCTCATGTAGTCATGCCCCAAGCCAGTCCTGGCAAAATGATCCAGGAAAAACAACCATTAAAAAAGCTGTTAAGCTAACCTGGGCATCCTGACTGAACTAGATACGGGAGCAATTGCAATGCTGGCAGATTGGGTAGGAGGAGGCAATCCTGGCTCGACCTCAGCCAGCGCAGGATGTGTGTTGTCATCCTGGCTGTGCAGCTCCGCTGGTAGGCAAACACTTCTCAGGCAATACAGGAGGAAAACATGTAAGTTGTTTTGTTCACAGGCAAAAGCAATCCGTGAATATAGTTTCATGCACCCTCTCAGGTCCTTCTGGAGCAGTGTTCAGTGATGCACAGACCTCTGAAACCCTGTACTTAGAGTTAGGGTGCAATGTATCTCTGTACCGCCCTGATCTGGCTGTAGCCACTGAGGATGAGCTGCATGCATGAGTCATGCAGGGACATCAGTCAGGAGAGGGATTTTTGGAGCAGCATGCTGGCTGCTGTGTTGGGAGGCAGTGTGAACACATTGTTTGAGAGGCTTGGCAGAACTGCAGTATCCTGAATCACAGTATGAGGAGGTAAGGGATGAGGCAGGGAGCAGTCTTACATTTTTAGCAGGATCTAAACCTCTTTCCCTGACCCCAGACTTGCAAGGAAAGGAGGTGATCGCTTTGTTGCTGAGATCTGGAGATTTTGTCAACAGTCCGGCATTGGGGTTTTCCTGCCTTGGGTGCTATAGGTGTGACGGCATGAGAGAGCACTGCACCTTCAGCCATGCGCAAGTGGGCTGGAGCTAACACAAGGTGGGATCCTGGAGTAAAGAGAAGTGGTTGTTAAATGTAGCACATGTGGGTTTGTTCTGCCAAGTTGCTGCTTGAGCAGAGAACAAAGGTAGGTGGTGGCATGAAGTCCTCACACCCTCTCTGAGCTGAGGCAGGACTTGTGTTTAGGTGCTAAGGTGCACTCCCGTGCTCAGCATCCCAGAGAGCTGTTTTATCTAGAGGGAGAGCTGCTGATGGGTGGAATGGGTAGATGATGTACTTGGTAAAAGAAGACAGAAATAAAGGTTATTCTGGTGTGTAACTAAACTCTTCATTTCCCCAGAGATTCCGTTACCAAGCATAACATTTATGTGGGGAAAAGATAACGAAGACCTTGTCTGGCTTAGAGGCAAGGCAAAGTAGTCTACCAATTTTCAGTGGTTGTATCTGTTTCTTGCAGGAACCATCTTCATAGAATCATAGAATGGTTTGGATTGGAAGGGACCTTAAAGATCATCTAGTTCCAACCCCCCTGCCATGGACAGGGACACTTCCCACTAGACCAGGTTGCTCAAAGCCCCATCCAACCTGGCCTTGAACACTCCCAGGGATGGGGCAGCCACAACTCCTCTGGGCAACCTGTTCAGTGTCTCATCACCCTCACAGTGAAGAACTTCTTCCTTACATCTAATCTAAATCTACCCTCTTTCAGTTTAAAGCCATTACCCCTTGTCCTATCACTACATGCCCTTGTAAAAGATCCCTCTCTGGCCTTCTTTTAGGCACCCTTTAGGTACTGGAAGGCTGCTATAAGGTCTCCTCAGAACCTTCTCCAGGCTGAACAACCCCAACTCTCTCAGCCTGTCTTCATAGGAGAGGTCTCCAGTCCTCTGATCATCTTCGTGGCCCTCCTCTGGACTTGCTCCAACAGGTCCATGTCCTTCTTATGTTAGGGGCCCCAGAGCTAAACACAGTACTCCAGGTGTGGTCTCATGAGAGCAGAGGTGAAGAATCACCTCCCTTCACCTGCTGGCCACGCTTCTTTTGATGCAGCCCAGGATATGGTTGGCTTTCTGGGCTGCAAGCATACATTGCTGGGTCATACTGAGTTTCTCATCAGGTCAACACCCCCAAGTCCTTTTCTGCAGGGCTGCTCTCAATCCACTCATCACCCAGCTTGTATTTGTGCTTGGGATTACACCAACCCATGTGCAGGACCTTGCACTTGGCCTTGTTGAACTTCATGAGATTCATACGGGCCCACCTCTCAAGCCTGTCAAGGTCCCTCTGGATGGCATCCCTTCCCTCTTGTGTGTTGATCGCACCACGCAGCTTGGTGTCATCAGCAAACTTGCTGAGGGTGCACTCAGAGGGCAAAGATGTTAAACAGTGTCGGTTCCAGTACCGACCCCTGAGGAACGCCACTTGTCAGTGGTCTCCACTTGGACATTGAGCTGTTGACCACAACTCTTTGAGTGTGACCATCCAGCCAATTCCTTATCTACCGAGTGGTCCATCCATCAAATCCATGTCTCTCCAATTTAGAGGCAAGGATGCTATGTGGGACAGTGTCAAATGCTTTGCACAAGTCCAGGTCTTAGTGATGGTTGTGACAGATATAAAGCTAGTTTGTGGCTCTACTTCAACGTGGTCCTGTTCCTAAGTAATGCTGATTCTGCCCAGCTCTGATTGTGGCCTTCATTGCAGATCTGTAAGCACTCTTTGTTTTTGTTCCCAGCAAACAATTTAAAAACATGAGGCACGCAGAGGCGGAACATTTCAGTTACAGATGTATATGGTACCTGCCTCAATAGTGTTAATGCATCCGTAGCCAGCTGTCACTCTCCTGCACCTGGGCTGCCACAGTCATATCCCCGGCTCTCCTACCTGCTTCCTTGCCTCACTGGAGCTCACTCTTTGATTTTGCAAGATTTGCAGAGGGCTAAATCTGGGCCCAGCAGTGTTATTTTTAGTCTTGAAAATAGGCTAATATAAAAAAAAAGATTTTTCTCACAGTTTAATGAACCATTTTTTGATTTTGGGAGGGAAGGGGAGGATGGCAGTAAGATGGAAGGCTTTTCATGTCATCTTCTTAGTCATATAAGTGGCAGAGGGCCCATCTATGATGTTAGCGTCCTCCTAGAGCTCCATGTGCATTGTCCCATCCCATTCTTGCCCCTTGATCTGTTTCTAAAACTCCTCTTTTCTTATCCACCCATTTTTCCTCCCTCCTGCCACTCCCTGTCCTTTAGTGCTGCCCTGGATGTCTTCTCCTGTGCCTGCTGCCTGCATTGTCAGCTGCACACAGATTGCATTTCCCCAAATCAGTTTTTAAGGAGCCATTGATAGAGGTGGATTTTAGGAAAATGCCTACTGTTCATTTCTTGGTTTCTGGCAGGATGGGTTTCAAGTGTTCATGTTCCAGCCAGGAGGCTCATTAAAGGTCTGGATCTGGGCAGATGCTGCAGAGACCGGGACACCACAGAAGTGTTTGTCTTGGGCTTTCTGATGATGTCTGTCTCAGCCTCTTGGGAAGGATAACTGTTATCCATAGGTGATGTGCCTGTGTCGACTTTGAAATCATCATGTAGGCAGCTGGTGCTGTGTTACCTGAGGTAGGTCATTTGGCTATGGTAAGTTAAGGGATGGTGAAAATGAGTTTAGTCCTCAGATCTGTACCAAAAAAAAAAAAAAGCAGGGGGTAAGGCAAGGGGGCACAAGCTGTCAACCATGAAGTGCTGTGCTTCCAGGAGGCCATCTGTCCTTTGCCCTGTGTTGAAGTGAGCGCAAGTTTGGATCGCTAACCCTTTCCTCTGACCCTGGGGACTCCACATTTCAAAGAGTGCGAGCGAGCAGATGGATTTTATTAGACTTAGAAGAGCCAATTTTTACACTGAAAAAGCTTTCAACCTTTTCTTTACAGAATGGTGTTGACATGGAGGTCTTTGTCTTTCGGAAGCTTGCCTCTTCCCTCCTTCTCTCCCCTACCTGCAGTACAGTGTTTAAAACCCACCTGAACGCTGCCCACCTAGTGATCATGGCAGCTGTTTGTCATACCAAATGCTTTCTGTGTATCTTACCTCATATTTGTTTTGGCTTAAGATATAGCCTAGTCCTCCAACTGTTTACCGCTGAACGTGCTCCCGCTGACATCTGCAGGAGAGCAGCAAGTCCAGCCAGCTGTTGACCGAAGTGATCCTAGTAGCAGCTGCTGCCCGTTTGGGGTATGGACCTTCTCAAAGAAGTTGTGATCGTCTCCTGAATGCAGAGTGTGTTTTTACTAATGTCCTCCCAAGATAAAAGGCCACAAAGATGACCACCACTTAGGGACTAATTATCCAGAAGCCTCCATCTCATTTGGCATAATCCAGATGTTGCCCTGCTGATTTCAAGGCTGTAACTCAAGTGCAAAAATTGACGCACAGGAGTTGAGAGTGGGTCTATATCACAGGCTTTTGGGAGGCCATCAGTCAGGGCTTTGATGCAATGTGTGATCTTTGGCCAACGCAGCTGTGCTGACAAAAAGTCCTCAGCACAGATTTCTGCTAGTTATACCAGCAAAACCTTGTTTTTACTGGTATTGCTGACATGGCGGAGGAGAAGCTTTCCTGCAAGTTCAGTGCTCCCAGTGCGGCTCTGTCAATGGTGACCTCCCTTTACCCATCCTGTAGACCCCAGTCTGGCTGCTCTGGCAGCCTCCCTGGTAAGAGCTGGCCTAAGCGGGTGCAGTTGTGAGTTTCCTGTTAGGAAGCCAGGACTGTGCTTGCTTTTATTACTTTTTTTTTTTTTTTTAAGAGTCTTTTGAATACATTTTTTTAAAATGTACATCTTGTTCTCAAGAGGGCTTTGATCTTGTTAATCTTTTCATCTGTACATCAATCTGTTGTGTGAAAATTCTGGAACGTGCTTTTATTGTGGCATGGGGTTTCTTTGGGGTTTGTTTTCATTTTTTTGCATAGTTTAGAGAATTTTTCTTCCCTGAGGCTCTCCCTCTGGCTTGATCTTACATGAAAGTTGACCACAGACGTGTCAGGTTCTAGAGTGCCACTTTAAGCCATGTCTTTGAATTTTCTTTGCAGGGATTTCCTGATATCAAATTAAAACAATTCTTTTTCCTTGCATTAAGATAAAGAAAGCATTTTGGGCGAGTCTGCACGTTCAGTTGTGAGCAGACATGAGCTCTTTCTGCCTGTCTCTACCAGGTGGGATGCACGCCAACTTAAAACCCAAAGTCCTGTGGTTGCTACAGCATGAGGCAGGGTCTGGACTAATTTACCTGCTCTCTGTCTGTGTTATTAGGTCAAGCAACTGGTGTGCTGCTGTGGTTGCAGTCATTTGGGCGGTTTGAGGCATGGGCAATATGATTAAATCCATCTGTATTTCACCACATAGACTTAGCCTTAATCTCAGTCACTTTCATACGCCCTTTTCCCTTAGTTCTTACCATAGGTTTAGACCTTAGGTTATGCTTTCATAGTTAGAGCCGTGCTTTCCTAAAATGCCCATCTGCTCATGATAGCAGCTGTTCTTGTGAAAAGCCTTATGTAAATGCAGTCATATCTGTGGAAAGTAATGCCCTGTGGTGTAAGTTTATCCCAAGAGAAAGTGGGGGAGGGGTCCTCTGGCAGCCAAAAAAAAAAATCAAAACTCTACCTCCTATACACGCCTGTCAAAATATAACCTTTGTAACAAGTCACTACTACTGAGCCAAATCAGGATCTTTGCAGTTGTTGGACCCTCATTGAAGAGAGTGGTGTGACAAGGTGTCACTTTTAACTTTCCTCTGTGTGAACTAGAAATTGCTCTACTTAATAGTTTATAGCATCATGGTAACAGTTAATCACTTCAACTGGGAAAGGAACTGAAACCTTTGGTTCATTGTGTAACTGTGTGGACAGAGAGTTTGACTCATGTTGATGGGCTGGGGAGGAGAAGATTGGAGCATGAAAGGCAGCCACCTGGGAAGTGTGCTGCCAAAGCACAGAGCCTGCTTCGAATAGCTTCTCCATTGCAGACATCCTTGCTTAAACACTTGTGCATGACACAATGGTATGCTCAAGGACTGCATGGAGGTCTTTCACATGCTTTGTGTAGACCTTTCTGAGGCTGAGATACTAGGCAGTACCTCAAGATCTTTGAATATTTGTTGTCCTTGATATTGTTGATCCTTTGCAGATAAGTGTAAGCTTCTTGGTTTATGAAAACGTAATGAATTGCTTTTTCTACCTCTGTCTTTTGCCTAGGTCCTGAGGGAGACTAATAAATTGGCTGAAATGGAAGAGGCACCTTTGCTACCAGGAGAAACCATTAAAGACATGGGTATGTGAAGAGAAAATTCCTTATTGTTTGCTGACCAAATAGAATATCCATAGAGAAAAATATCTTGGTGGTCATTGACCAACAACAGCAAATTGCTGATATTTTGAGAACCATGGTCAGGTTGTTTCATTAATTGAGTTATTGCACATCACATGAGCCAAGGTAACTGTATGTCTCCTCTTAGCATGTAGCAAATACAAGGCAATTCAACGTATCTTAGCATGAGTGATGAGGTAGGTTGTACAGCTTTGCATTTGCTGCCTCCTGAGAGCACATAGATTGACCGTTTCAAGTTGCGCCTCTTAGGCTGACACAGCACAATTGTGTGTCGAATCTCTGTCGCAGACTGCAAGAGAGGATACAGTGCTGTTGCAGAGGACTTGTGATACAGGGATGGGGCTTTTTTCTTTTTCTTCATCCAGACATTCTGACATGCATCAGGTTTGCTGATGCACTCCAGTCTGAAAGTCTGAGTAAGCCTTTTGATCCATTTTCTGTGAAAGATTTTGCATTCACTAGTTTTAACATGTTGTCTTCCTCTTAAAATGATATGGAAGAGTGCAACTTCAGTCCTAAAAATAAACACCCCCCAAAACCAAAACTGAAAATACCTGACCAAAAAACCATGCCCAACAACAACAAAGCAAAAAAAAACCAAAAACCACCTCAATGCTCAGTCCTTTTCTGTACTCCTTTCCTACGGACACTGAACTCATACTGCAGCCATGCACTGCAGACTGACATCTAACTCACTCCACAGGCACAGTTAGCTCTGAGAGCAAGATTGTATTTTGGAAGGTTCCTGGGGAATGGTTTAAGGGATCAGAGTTAGCAGTGTTTTATCTGTTGACAAATGATGTGATGAGCCACGTAAGTCTGTAAGGCTAGGTGGCTTTTGGAGTAGCCCAAACATCAGCTGCCTGGTCCAGAAAGAAGTTAAAGGCAGCAAAAAGGAAATCTTTATTATTCATCAGCAATAATTGTTTCCTGTTAAAAGTGTCAAGAAAGGCAAATGTAATTCTCTTTGCATTTTACAGGGAAGGGAAGAAAAAATATTTCAGCCAACCCAGTCATCTAGGGTAAGATTGGCCCTGTATAAGACAGGAATTCCATAAGCCCGAGAACTAGTAAATCCTGGTTTCCAGTATCTTTCTCCCACATGGATTCTCTTATATCTAGCGAAGACTGAGCTTATTAGACTTTTCCTTGGTAGTGGCACTAGTACTACGTCTCTATTGTACCTGGCATCCGTTCTCACAAACAGTCCAGCATTTTAATGCCTTGGAGGTCCCTATTTATCAGATAGAGACTGCTGAAATCATACAACTGTGGTAGGGTTAAGGTCAGACAAGCTGTGTGTGTAGGTACATGTGTACATGTGCAGTGTAATTAAGTACAATTGTTTCCTTAGGAAACCAAGCTAATAAAATGCAAATGTAAAAGGTGATGTGACTTACAAGCTGGCAAGGCCAGTGTTTGGGATCGTGCCTGGGATTCCTTACCTGGAAGACATTTTTCTGGCACTTTTCCTCTTTACCCAGAAATCCTGTTCCTTTTCAGATGTAAATGCACACTTCCCTTATTAGTAGATTTTGTTTCATTTTTTAAAAAATGTTTTGAAATTACATTTTGAATAATGGAATTCTAGTGGAAAATGCAGGCAGTCTGCCCTCACCCTTATTACACTTCATGAGTCTGCTTTCAAACCTCTGTCAAACTAGTCTTTGAAAAGAAGTGATTAAGAATCGGCCAATAATGAAACACTTGGTTTAATTAGAACATTAGAACTGGCTAGAAGCATTTTGTGTTTAATTGCCCTTTGAACACACGTAAATTTAAATAAATAAATAAAATGCTAGCATGTATATATATGATTTTATTTATTTTTAACCAAAAAGTCTGTGCTATGTATTTTGCTCTAAATTAGTCACTCCTGATATTTTAAGGATCCTTCTTCACATCCATATCTCAAGAGTCAGTGAAGAGTATGCAGAAGCAGAGCTGACATGAGGGTGATTTAGTTACATGAGTTGCCAGTGCCCTGGAGTAAGGCAGTCTCTCTTCCTCCCTCCCTCCAGGCTAAATCTCAGGGGATAAAGGTAGAAGAAATTCAGGTCCCCATCCTGACATCCCACTAGCTTCACACCTCATGTGTGTGGTGGCTGTCACCTGGATGGGAGGCAAGTTGTCCTTCTGACTTCACACAGCCCTTGCAAAATGGATCCTGTAGGGTTTGGAGGCTTGAGGTTATCAATATAGTCCAGGGAGTTCTTTCATAGATCTGGCAGCTCTGGGCAGTGGGTCTCCTTCTGAAAAGATCTCTGTGTGTTTGAGTGGTGTCATTACTTGTCGGTGGTAGCGTAAACCATTGCCATGGCACAGCCAGCCAACTGCTTCAGTGGCAGAAGACGTGATGGGTCACTGCTGGGTGGTGAGGGGGGGAGGGAACGACTTAAATGTTGGCATTTTTAATTGATGTAAAACAGAAGGGCAGTTAGGGGAGGTGTTTGCTGTGGAAAACCAGCAGCACCTCTTGCCTTTCACTGGAACAAGTGGGAAACGTTTGAGGCCTTTTAAGAAGGGGACTGTTTTGAGGCACCATCACTCAGGCTCAAAAATAATTGAATTGTTGCAGAGTAACTTGATCGCTGACTTTAGACTTAAAATCACTGGCAGTTGGGTGCTATACAGATTCATAGCTGCTGGAAATCACTGTAGTCCCGCTAGCTTTTGGCATGAAGGTCTTCATCCCAGGGCTGACTCTGCATGCAAGGGTGTGCAGAAGGACCCAAGCATCCTAAAAGCCACATGTAGGAGAACTGCCTTCTTCTGTCCTTAGTGGCACAAAACAGCTTGTGGATGATCCTTAGCTTTTATGCAGATTGTTGTCAGCTTCAAATGTATGCAACCAGGCAGGAATCATCTCCTCTTTTTGTGCATGGTGTTCTCAGCTACTAGTAATGCATTGCCCAGTAAGAGTAAACAGTTTGCAGCTGAATACTAGCTTTTTTACAGGGGTAGCAGTTCTGTGCAAATGTAGAATTCTAGGTGGAGTTCTTGTCTCCAGAACTTGTCTGGAGTTCAATTTATACCCAAACGCTTACCTTCTTCACAGAACTGAAACTTGCATATTCGTTCTAGGCTAGAACCTCAGATTAAGCTTGTTTTCATTTCGTACTCTGAAAAGTAGAGCCCCCAAATATTGTTGCTGTCATAATTTTAGTCCCATAAATCATGAAATTAACAACTTTTTTTTTTTCTTTTTTTTTAAGCTAAGGATGTTACTTACATCTGTCCCTTCACTGGAGCAATCAGAGGAACCCTTACTGTTACCAATTATAGACTGTATTTTAAAAGCATGGAACGGGTAAGCTTTTGAAACCATCTGCTTTTGTTGGCTAGTCAGTCTTTAGACCTAGGTGTTACTTGAGAAAAATTTTGTCTGAATCATAGCTATATGTTTGGGAATATAGGCATAAGGGAGCAGGAGCTGGGGATTTTTCCCCCTCCCCTTTTTAAACTCACAAATTTCAACTGTCTACAGGACCCTCCTTTTGTCCTAGATGCATCTTTAGGTGTAATCAACAGAGTGGAGAAAATTGGAGGTGCTTCCAGTCGCGGTGAGAATTCATATGGGCTGGAGATTGTATGCAAGGTAAACTTTTATCTGTTTTACAATAGGGGAAGGGGAACATACATTTTAAAAGGTTTTTGTTGCAGTACAGTAGGAAGTTCTGCAAAACACTTCAGTCAGTATGACTATGCACACTTCAAAAACCATCTGATTTTAAAAGTAATTTTCAGGATTCTCCAGCTCCACTCATTCAAGATGAGATCCAAACCTTTATTGAGGCTTTGTGCTAGGTAATGTCTTTTCTTCATTGTGGAAACCTGGGCGTGCATCCCACTAATGCAGTTCTCGGGGTTGCCCACCAGGTTATTCCAGCTAGACTCCAGTGATTTTGAAATACAGGACGCCTTTCACTCACTTGCATTTCAAGAGCAAGAAAGGGGCATGTTTATCCCTAAATCGTTAGCTTATGTCCTCCTGCTGATGTTCTTTATGGTATGGGACTGGCAAATAGCCTTCTATCCTCAAGGCTGTTCTTCCATTTCTTTCCAGGCAGTACATAGTTCACATGTACCTCTCAAGAGCCTTGGAATCACTGGAAATCTAAACTTCAGTAAAAATTAACAGTTCACCTCCTTGTGTCTACTTACTATAGACCTACAAAGTAGATAAAGCCACCATCTCCAGTGCTAAATCTATACATCTGCTGTTCACCAGGGCATGGCCCCTCTGCTTCCCTTGGTGGCCATGTGGGGAGAGCTGGATTCTGAACCTTGTAGGTCTTGGGCTGCTTAGAGCTCTTGTCAGAGCCCCCTCCAGGATGCTACTTGGTGGATAAGGGCAGATGGAGAAATGAAAAGGAGTCCTAAACTGCTCTGGTCACTGCTGTGATTTTGAGGCACCAGGAAGCTAAGCAGACTCTAAAGCTGTGGGCATGCTGAGTCAAGAGCAGCTGATGTAATCTATATCAAATCATCCAGCTGCTCCCTCGTCCTATTGCAGTCATGATCCTCCCTGGCTAAGGTAGGGGTGCTTGTGCTGGCAAGCTAATTTGTTCCCTGTTTTGATCTGGATTCCTAGTCCTCAGCCATTTTGCCTATATGCAAATTTGCACACATGGTCAGGTTTGGAGTGAATTATATTGTTTCCCTGGGTGGGAAACCCAGGCACAAACTATACGATGGGTATCTTGGCCCTGTACAACTTGGGCCAGCCTGCTTGGCCCAGGATATGCAGAGCAGTTTAGTGCAATAACAGAGTAGTACAGATATAGCTTATGCATCCTGAATTGTGTTCTGTCTGAGACCAATTACCTAGTCTCAATTTTGTGAGAAAGCTAAGTCTTTAGCTGTTTATCTCACTCTCTGACTTGCTGTAACAGCTTCATATGCTTGAACTGGATAGCTTATTTCCTGCTGGTGGCTTTTAAACTGTTTACTACAAGTGTCTGAGTTGTAGGCTTGGCTAGAAAACCTTGGCATCTTAGAGATGCTTTATTTAGTTTCTGAATTTGATTTTGTAGATGAGTACGGAAAGGAGTTCCTGGGTTACCACTTTGTGGAAACTGTGCTGCTGTGCAAAGTGGAGGAGTTCTCAGTTTCAAGATATCCTCTTGAGTGCTCTGAGAGATGGAAGCTTTAAAGGGAGATGTCATTGGTTGCTCTGCACTGCACTGGCTGGACTTGGGCTTCCTGCATGCAGTAGCTCTCTGGACATACTTTGTGAGGCAGTCTCTTCCAGCTGTCTTCTGGCACAGCTCAGCGCAAAAGCCCAGTAAGAGGTAGGAGGTCTGTCTCACAGAGTCCTGCTGATCAGACATAGCTTGTCCCTCCCCTAGACTTTCAGCAGGTAGAGTGCTTCATGTGAAGGCAAGATGCTGTGATCAGGTGCACCTTGCACTCCCTCTGCTCCTCTGCAGTTGTGGCAGGCTTTGTTGGAGGCTGCAGATGACAACTGAACCAAGCCCAGAGTTACAATACAACAGTGTTCAAAAGTATGATATTAAATCAGTACTAGAAGGAGCATCGTGATGTGACCCTAGTTTGAATGCTGGCTTTTGGATTTTCTTTGGATTTTGAAGTGATCAAAAAATCTGCAATTTGATTTCCCTCTTTTTTTTTTTTCCTAGGATATTCGAAATTTGCGATTTGCTCATAAGCCTGAAGGGAGAACTAGACGATCCATATTTGAGAACCTAATGAAATACGCTTTTCCAGTTTCAAATAATCTGGTAAGTATTTTATTTCCAGTTTTTACCAAAAGACACAGAATAGCAGTAAGCTGTTTTGTTCAGTCCCATCTACTTGGTACAGTGTTCACATGGGGTGCATTTTGCTGAAGGAGGAGAAATGCTGGGTTTTAAATTTATTTTAGAATTAATTCTGTAGGAGTTTAGAAAACAGGAAAGGTCTACTACTGTGGGGCTGGATTCCTTCATGTGTGGAGAATGACTTACTGATACATCCTCCTAACGGCTAATGGTGACTGCACTGCCTCAAATCTGGAATGCAGTTTGTCTGCTCTGTCATGTTACAACACTGCAATTGTTGCTTCAAATACTGGTTGAAAGGATCTAGTTCTAAATATGTAAGAGCGTTCTTGCCCAAGTAGTCTTTTCTTTCTGTCTTTAGTAATAGAATCCTTTTGTCCAGGAAGTACTATGTAATAGACAAGCAAGATCAGGGGTACAGAGGAAAGTACATTGTACTAATTACCTGCTACAAGTGTGTTAATCTTTTTCACAAAGCCCTAAAAGAAAAGTAGTGCAGTGGGGAAAAAAGAAAGACCAGTCATAAGTTACTATTTGAGATATCAAACATCCTGGAAATGGGCTCTGAGTGGGCTCTTAATGGTAAATTTTCTTTCTTTCAGCCACTTTTTGCATTTGAGTACAAAGAGGTTTTCCCAGAAAATGGATGGAAGGTGTATGACCCCACTTGGGAGTACAGAAGACAGGTGGGTATTGTGCCATGTCTTTCCTCATCCTCTTTACTCTTCAGAAGTGAGGCTTTGTGCAGTAATACAATTACACGTCACATGGAGCAGAGAGTGATCCCATTGACAAATGTGGTGCAGGCTGGGTTAGGACATTGTTCTCCACGCTGCAGTGACTGATGACAGCAGTACAGCTTTAGAGATAGTAGCATCCACTGATGAAGATTACTCAGGCTGCGAACAGCTGACTTTAGGCTTTGGTGGAAAAAACTTTAGCTCTGGCTTAGTCATCAGCCACTGCTGGCAGTGAGGAACAGAGGATGCGTTTTGCAGGTACAGGTGTTCCGTTACTGAGTTTCACACCTCAGCTCTTGCTTGTATCAGTTTTAATTCTTTCCATTTTTTCCTGTCTCAGACAGGAACTTGGAAGGTAGAAAAATTAAGTGTAGAATGCCTTCATTTTCTTGGGGAATCATCATAGGGATCAACCTGGAGAGTATTGTGATTAACCATATCTTAAAACAGACAGTTGTCGTGTGTCCAGAGTAGACTGGTCAAAGGTATTAATGATCATGAAGTGGCAGGCTGTCACTTAGGAATGCTGTGGTAAAATTTGAGTGGTCCTCTCTGGGGGAAAAGATGGGAGAATTTTCTTTTTTATAATGAAATCAGTCTTGTCATAAAATCCTCAAGTAGAGGAAAAAGCAACAATTCGTTTGCCCTGGACACAGTAAACTTCTGTCTCATCCAGATTGCCAGGATAAAACCAATTTTCCTTTGTAAAATCAAGAAGTTTTAAGCCAGGTAATTTAAAGATTTATTTGGGTCTTCCCCATAAAGCAAAACAAAACCTGACCTATGTCCTAGCCTACTTGTTCGAAGGATTAATTTTTCTAGCTCTAGTCTTCTAAAAGCTGAGCATGCCTTCTAAATTGGTTATCTAGGCCTATCATTAACAGATGGGGAGAGAGTGCTTCACTGTTGGGGGTGATTTGTTCCCTCCTAAAATAGACGCCTAAGATAGATCACTGGCTTCTAGGCTGCTAATTGAAAATGAGATATATCTTACTTCTGCTGTCTTCATTGCAAAAAAGTGTATATTTTGCAATGAGAGACCACAATCTAAAATCATAGTAGAGACAAACTCTGATCATTTGTAATCAATGACACACATTGTATCTGAAGTCGACTTTGATTTATAAGTCCAGATAATGCAGCGATTATTTCTTTGTTTAGAATTTACCTCTTTCTTGGTAGTTATTTTAAGTAAAGATCTGTTTATAAAGAAGGATCTGCAGCCCAAGCTGTATGGGCAAGATGCTTCTTGATAGGGCTGAGAACTTTGGAGTAAAGACTAAAGAATGGTGCTATCTGTGCTATCAAAATAATCTCCATTGAAAAGCACAGCATTCACTTAGCCAAGCTTCACTTAAAACAGATGAAGTACAGAAGACATTCTTACAATATCTGGAAAGAAGGAAGGGTGACCCTTGAGAATCTGGAGGTAAACTATTCCAATTTCTTACTCCTGCCATGTCTGGTTTTAGAATACAAGCTTCTCTGTCCGTATAGTTTTTATATCGTGATTGGCTGGCTGTACCTTAAATTTGGCAGGAGCTTGGTTACACGATAAAAGGATACATGTATCTACATGCATGTGATTTGCAGCTCTTCATGGCCTTTCTGTGAAGAAAATGAGACTCTGGGCCATCGTGTCTTTGTTTCTGGTCACACGAGGTAGCACTGTTGTGTGTAAACCATATCACAATTGAGACGTTGCTGCAACGTGTACTTCTTTTGCTATGACCTGGGTTTTTTTATATCATTTTTGAGTGGACAGGAAAAACTTAGCCTGACTGCTTTTATGTCAAGAAACCAAACTAACATTCATATGCTGAAGCTCCTGGTCATTTGCTTACATTGGTAACTGCAAAAATTAATCCAAACCTGGATTTTTTTGTAGCCACGGCCTATCTGAATTTTACCCATGATGGGCCACAGTCATTCCCATTCCAGATCATGCAATCCATCTGTTCCAGTAGCTTATCTCCAAAAGTGACCAACACCAGCTGCTGAAGACGAGGCAAACCATACTGCAGTAGATGTTTATGTTGTGATCTGGCCAGGAGGACGATTTCACCCCTTTCATGAGATTGATTTAGGTCCTGCAGCATGAAGCTTTACGTCCTCTCCAAAACATTTTGGTATTTCAGTCTGTTTATTTAATTTCAGCATTTATAACTATGGATGTTCAATTTATCTGTGTGAATGTCTTAGCCTTTTTTCTTAATCCAACCAGGTTCTGTTAAAGCAGTAACAAATACTACAGTAAATCAGGATTATGTCCTGAAATGGCAGCAGGGATTCGTTAACAGTGAGACAAAACGGGCATCATCAAATCAGATAATGGGATTACCTGTCTCTGACTGTATGAATTGTGATCAGAAATGGAAAAGCAGGACATATGCACTGTCTGCAGGACCTTTTGGAATTGGTTTAAAACCCATTAGCGAAGAGCTGGCCTAGGGCATAAGCAACCCAGCAGTATAGCCAGGCATTAACTTGGTGTATCTTAGGCCAGGTCAGTCATTTTCCTGTGGGAGCAGGGACACAGAGAGAGGGGAGCGGAGCAAAAGCAGAAGCCAACTACCAGGCATCCAGAAAAGACTTTTAGAGTAGGATACATAGTGTAGACACAGATTCTACTGCTAGACGTGGCAAGTTTGCATGTGGTATGATTTATTTACTGTAATTTTCTTTCAGATTAATATAAGTGTGTTGATATGATAGAGATTGTAGCAATTAGGAAAGATACTTGGTAAACCATTGACTTCTCTGTTAGCATTCTTGGGAAAGATGGGAATATGTAACTGCTAAAAATCTGTGATTGTGTAAAACTATGGGGAGTAATAAACAACCTGTAGAGAACAAAAGGAACTCAGAGAGGTTTGGGATTTAGTTGGTAAATGGAATCACATGTGGCAAGTGAAATTTAAAACTGAAATTGCTCCCTGATTTTTATTACACACGGGCTGGCAGAATATAAAACAGAATCGCAAAGTGAATAAGACTCAGTTGAAACCAAAAGGCCTTGAGATGCCTTTGGAGTTACTTAAAGCTTTCATTTTCCGTAACAAGGTGGGGAACATTTGGAAAATATTACAAGGGGTTGTGAAGTTGGAAATGTGTGGTGTTTCCCTACAGAAGTCGTGCTTGTCTAATCCTATGCTCTGGTCATATGTACCAGGCAGCCACAGTATAGGGCTGTGGTTGCTGCTTTCAGAGAAAACATACAGAAATTAATAATTCAGAAGAGGACCTGACCTGTTTCAAGGATAAAAGACGTGCCCAGCATTAGTATACAAGCAGAGTGGGAAAGGTAGAGCATGAGAACAGCATCCTACAGAGGAGTGTTGGGTGTAATTTAGGGGAGTAAAATGAGAATTGAACTGTTAAATGTCCCATGGTTTAACTGAGGTCCCACTTATGCTAGGTATGTCTCTACTGCAAAACAGATCATAGCTCTCTTGCGCTAAGTGGACACAACCTGGGCAGAGTACATGGCAGAGGGACCAGCTTGGCTCTGGCAGCTGTATCCTGTGTTGGTGCAGGGATGCGCCTGAGCTCATGTGCTCAGCCGCTTAGTATCTCATGGCTCAAACCAAGCTTGAGAGGCACTGCTGGTATGTAACTTGGGACCCTCCCTGCCTTGCCCACTGCAGCTCAGGGTATACCTGCATGGCTAAGCTCAGAATCAGTCTACTGGATCCTGTAGAGAGATGAATTTATGTGTGTAACTCCAGCAAGGAAATGATTTTTTTCCTGTCAGTGAAAGATCCTCACGTGCTTAAGCTTAAACATGTGCTTTGCAAGGTAGTGGCTTCAGTGCCATGCTGATGTGTCTTCAACAGTTTTTCCCTGCAAACGGAGAAACTCCATCTTCTACGGAGTGCATAGGTCAAGTGATAACTGAGCATGGGTCATTAAAGTAAAGCATGAATGACTACCCAGAAGGAAACCAAGTCTGGTTTGTGTGTGTAGGTGACACAAAGGCTGTGTCTCTATGGTTAGGTGATACAGTCGTAAGCAGTGTTCCCAAGCGCTGTGACAGCTTCATCGTGAATTCCAGGCATAGCTTCAGTCCAGGCTGTTACCATCCCTCTTTTGAGTGAGTGTTTGAGAATCTTTAGCCACGCATGAAGATAATTTTCCAGCAAGATGTATGCAGATTGAGAGTATGAAGCAATTATTTACTGGCTCACACACAAAAAAGATAGCTGAGATTTAACTAGCTGCTAGGCTGAGCATGAGTACTCACCACCTCAGAGAAGGCATCTGAAGAGACTTTCCTGGCCAGGCAGGCCCTGGTGAGAGAAGAAGATCAGCCTCTGCACCTCCCTCAGTTGGGTGATTGTTGCCATCTTCCACCAGTAATGTCAACACCAGCACATGGATGACCCAGCTCTTGGCCCTCACCCCATGACTGCTTACTAAACTCGCAGTTTTTCCCTTTTGGATTCTATACCATTTCATGATGTTATTTTACCTCTTGAAATCTTGAGCTACCAGCGATCCCCATCTCAAAGTCCTCTTCCTTTATCTGCAGTTTTACATTCCTTGCCTTTCTATAGATTTTCAGACAGCTCTTTCATGTGGCTTTGCAGTGTCCTTGGCAGTCTGAGCCATGCTTTTGTAGCTGGGCCACATCAGAGCTGGGATCTGAAGAGGCAGTCAGGCCCTTGTGGAGTAGAAGAAGAGGGAGGGCTGCAAGGCCAGCTTGCCAGCTCCCAAACCTGGGCACAGTTCAGAGGCTGACACAAGCCAAGGATCACCACCAGTAGGCAGTTTGGACGAACTGCCCTGTTTTGAGGATGAACGAGTTTAATAGCATGGATGTGAGGTGCACTGTGCCAGATGGTCTCAGTGAGAACGGTCATGGGCACATTTCATTTATGGCTATAGATGTGGCCATGTTGCCTTCCTCACTTTGCCCTCTGGCAGCAACTGAACATGTGAATTCTCCTGAAATTGGTGTCTACTAGCAGCATTAGTTTACCTGGAGAAGACTGACCTTGTGCACCAGTCAGAGCAGCAAGCTCTGGTCCCTAATGTGGACACCTAGCAGCTTCAGGATGATCACACTTGCTGTTAGCGAGGCATGCCTGGGTTCCTCCTGCAGGTGCACAGGCGGGCAGCTCCCAGAGCTGGTCCTGAGCCTGCAAAGGCTTCTTGAGTTACATCTGTAACAGTTTGGGTTGGTTTGATAGTAGGCTTTTGGGTGCTTACAACTTACGAGGAAGCAGTGAAATGCTTCTTATATGAGGAAATACCAATGTGCTTTACATCATATTTAGCTTTTTCTATTGATTCCAGCTGGAGAAAGCACAAATCTGAAGGAGCATGAATAAATGCAGAAGCTACACTGCATCATGGCAAACGTCCTGGGAAGATGCAAATTCAGCTTCTCTTCTAGCCCACTTTGTTTGCTTCAATTCCTTAGAGAAAGTCATGATCTGAATCCAAAACCCTCTTTGGGTGGTGCTGTGATTAAAGGATCCTGTGCCAGGGGAAAGCAGACATTCCCCGTGATTCAAAGGAAATTTGAATGCTGACACACAGCATCTTTTCTTTCTTTGAGGGCTTGTCATGGATTTTCCTGGTCTGGGCTATTGCAGAGGAAAGATTTCGTTCAAATTTGTCAGGGTGGTACCTGAAAGACTTAGAGCTTTGGAGGTGTCGGTTCTGGACTGAGCAGTGTGTGCTGAAGCTGTTCTGCCCAGAACTGTGAGGAGGGTGCTTTATAGTGCCAGTGGCTGCTTGATCTTCTCAATGAGCACTGGTAGAGTTGCAGGATAGAATGACAAGAAGCTTTTCTTCCATGTAACTGCTTGTCAGCTCTCGTTTTCCTTGCCAAGAGTGTGCCGACAGTGTAGTTTTTAATTCACATGTGGGGGAGGTGAAATCTCCAAGTGTTGCTGATGGATCCATTGCAGTGCAGTCATGTAGTTACTAGGACAGGACTGAGATCAATTTAGTCATTTGCCATTAGTTCACTTTCAGACAGTAACTAGTTTGATCACAGCTGATGGACAGCTAAGAGCAAGAGTCTTGCTATTTCCTGGTTGACAGCAGAGCTGGTGGACCCAGGAGATTGCATCCTTGCTGTGTACAGCAGGCAGACCTCTGAGCATGTTTTACCCATCAGTAAGCTTGGACTGTGCATACAAGCTCTTTGATACCTTTTTTTGCCGCTTATTTGGCTTCAGATGGTGCCAAAAATAGCTTTTCTTTAGGGTTTTGGGGTACTTGTGATCCTGGCAGCTCTGCTGATTCCTTGTAGTAACATTTCCTTCCCAGGGAGGCCCCCAGGACCAGGGGTGGTTCACATGCAGGGTGTGACTGGTATTAGAGAGATGATCTGTCCTCCCCTCAGATTTCTAACCATGACCTGTTTTGACAGCATGACTCACCACTCTGACTGGGAACTGGCTGCTGTCTGTGTGGGTCAACCACAATTACCACAGCTCGTCTGACTTGTGTTAGGTTTGTCATTTGTTTCCTGTGGGAGCCACAACAGTGGTAATCAGTGTCCCACCACCCTCCTTAAAATGAAGTAGTGTTTATTAGAACAGAAGCATGTATTGTTTTAAGAGCTGATGTTCCTTTAAAACAGACTCTGTGCTTAACAGTCTGGCCATGTTCGCTGTAGTAGATCTGTCTTCCCCACAGAGATGCTTTGTGTCAGTGCTCACCCCTGCTGCAGCAAGTGTCTGTTTAAATCTCTCCTTGTAGGCACGCAGTAGCAACCACACTGTTTTGATCTGTTAACTCCCAGCGTAAGCCAAAATAAGTCTGCAGGTTGTCAGGGTCATCCCCATTGTGCTTTGGGTGTTACCTGGAGCTTATCCTCTGGGAGGCTGTTGAGTTGCTTCCCCATCAGGGCATGCTGAGCTCAATGATGTGTGTGTGTGTATGTATGTAGATTCCCTGCTCTCCCAGCCCAAGTCAGACTAGTACAACCAGAGATCTTAGTCTGAGAGGAACATGGGAGTTGCACATTACTGTCCAGATCACATACAGTCACCCAGCCAGAGACATACAATTATTAGGTTTTTGGTGTTTTTAGGGGATTGCACAGCTGTGCCACAAACCCTGAACAAAGCCCAAAACAGATTGATTTTCTGGGGGTGTTTTACTGCCTGTTCTCCCTTCCGTCTTCCCCTCCATCCTGTCTGGTAACTCCACTTTCCATCCCCAGTTTCCACTCACCACGTTTGAGCTAAGTGCTGAGAGAGGAGTGAGGACTGTTGGTCACCCATTCTGTCCTGCTCCTGGCTCTCCTCTAAGCACCATGATGATACCAGGAGGTATGTTAAAGATGCTCTCAGGGGGATCACCTGTGTTGCCACATCTGTAGCCTCCACAGTTCCTTTGCCATAGGTGGGCCTGCCTGCAGTCTTCTAGTTTTCCTGTTCCTCAGTGACCTGGGCAAAACATGTACCTCTCTGGGAAGAGGCATGAAATGCAAGTTACCAAGATAATGCAGTCCCAGGCTCCAGCTCTAAATGTCCTTCATTAACAGAAGTTGCCTTGCATTTCAGATCTGGGGATTTGACTGTGCTGAGATCTCAGAGCAACTCATTTGCTAACCTGCTGTTGTTTCCTCTTTAGGGAATTCCCAATGAAAGCTGGAGGTTGACCAAGATTAATGAGCGCTATGAACTGTGTGATACCTACCCTGCCATTCTAGCTGTGCCTGTAAACATTCCCGATGAAGAATTAAAGAGAGTGGCATCTTTCAGATCAAGAGGACGCATACCAGTGAGTGTGACAAAAGAAACTGCTTTGATGTGGTTTTGTTACATACCTTCAGGCCATAAATAATACCAAGATCAGGCTGAGTGGATTCCAGGGGGCAAATAAATGGTCAATGGATAATAAAAGTGCCAGCAACGTGTTTGAGGAGTTAGAAAGCAACATTATCTGCTGGAACTACTGTTGTGAAAGAGTTGTAGACTAAACCAAAATGAGAAGATAAGATAACTTAGCACAACCCAGGCTAAATCTCAGTTCAGTTTCTGGGAAATGCAAAGCAGCCCTATTTGGTTGTTTACAATTGTCTGGCCTACTCTGACTTTCAGGATAGAGGAATACTTAGTGATACTCTTGATGAAAATGCTTATTAAATGAAATTAAGACAAAACACATCATTATGGTGATTATTTCAGCAGTAACTGAAAATGTACTGGTTTACTTGTCAAGTCTATGAAAATTAAATCTGTTCCTAAAATGCTTAACTTTTACATGGTGTAATGTAGAGTAAGACATAGCCCAATGACTGTAGAGTGAGAAAGTATGTTTGTGACTCACACAATGGTGAGAAAACAGTCTGCATCATATCTAAAAGTCAAACTTAACCCTATTCAGTCACCTCTTGTTTGTTCAAACTTTGGGAATGCCACCAGAATGAATAAGGACAGAAGAGCTCGCTCTTTCATTCAATCGTGATTTAATAGAATCCAGCCTTCTGGAACCAGCTAATGCATGGCAGGATCCCAGAGCAAGCCATTACAGATAAAACACTTCACTGGTTTAATGAATCCTATTTTTCTTTCATTTCTTTCTCATTTGTTTTCAAAGGTATTGTCATGGATTCACCCAGAAAGTCAAGCAACTATCACTCGCTGTAGCCAGCCAATGGTTGGAGTGAGTGGCAAGCGAAGCAAGGAAGATGAAAAGTACCTTCAAGCCATCATGGATTCTAATGCTCAATCCCATAAAATCTTCATATTTGATGCAAGGCCTAGTGTGAATGCTGTAGCTAATAAGGTCAGGTGCTTTTTCCCCTGTCTAAAGCTGGAAATGAGATAATTTAGAGCACATTTCCCACTACCATTTCAAATTATTCCTGAGGATCACAAAGGGTTTTCCACTGTGAAGGGAGTTACATGCAATGATCTGATTCTCTAGACAGAGTTTTACACCTGCACTGGTATCTGTAAGATATCAGAGTGACTACTAAAGTCCATTTGGATTAATCTACAACGGGAAATTAGATTGGAAGGGGAAGAAAAAATCAAATTAGTATTGAGGTCAAACTCTAGCACCCTGGAGCTTGTGTACCACCGTTTTTCATTTCACATGGTTGAAAGAGTGCTTCCCCTAACAGCGCTAGAACTCTATCCCTGTTAACCCTGATGGGAGCAGCACTTCTGAAAATCAGGCATCGTGATCTTTAATTTCAAAATATAAGCTGGAGATCTTTAATGCTTAGGAATGTTGCTGTGTTCTTCCTGCTGTTAGTGTTGTGGTTTATCCCCAGCCAGCAGCTAAGCACCATGCAGCTGCTCACTCACTTCTCCCCCACACGGTGGGATGGGGGAGAGAATCAGGGAAAAAAACCTAAAACTCATGGGTTGAGATAAGAACAGTTTAATAGAACAGAAAAGAAGAAACTAACAATGATAATAATAGCAATAATAAAATGACAGTAATAAGAAGAAAAGAATTGAATATACAAAAGAAGTGATGCGCAATGCAATTGCTCACCACTCACCAACCAATGCCCAGTTAGTTCCCGAGCAGTGATTTCCCCCTCTGGGCCACCTCCCCCCCATTTATATGCTGGGCATGACGTCACATGGTATGGAATGCCCTTTTGGCCACTTTGGGTCAGCTGCCCTGGCTGTGTCCCCTCCCAACTTCTTGTGCCCCTCAGGCCTTCCTGCTGGCTGGGCATCAGAAGCTGAAAAATCCTTGACTTGGTCCGAACATTACTTCGCAACAACTGAAAACATCAGTGTGTTATCAACATTATTCTCATACTGAATCCAAAACATACAGCTACTAGAAAGAAAATTAACTCTATCCCAGCTGAAACCAGGACATACAGAATCACAGAATCATAGAATAGTTTGGGCTGGAAGGGACCTTTAAAGGTCATCTAGTCCAAGCTCCCTGCAATGAGCAGGGACATCTTCAACTAGATCAGGTTGCTCAGAGCCCCATCCAAACTGACCTGGAATATTTCCAGGGATGGGGCATCTACCACCTCTCTGGGCAACCTGTGCCAGTGTTTCACCACCCTCATCATAAAAAATTTCTTCTTTATATCTAGTCTGAATCTACCCTCTTTTAGTTTAAAACTATTACCCCTTGTCCTGTTGCAACAGGCTCTACTAAAAAGTCTGCCCCCATCTTTCTTCTAAGCCCCCTTTAAGTACTGGAAGGCTACTATAAGGCCTCCCCAGAGCCTTCTCTTCTTCAGGCTGAACAACCCCAAGTCTCTCAGCATTTCCCTGTAGGAGAGCTGTTCCATCCCTCTGATCATTTTTTGTGGCCCTCCTCTGGACCCTCTCCAACAGGTCCATGTCTTTCCTATGCTGAGGGGCTCCAGAGCTGAATGCAGTACTGCAGGTGGGTTCTCACCAAGAGCAGAGGGGCAGAATCACCTCCCTTGACCTGCTGGTCATCCTTCTTTTGATGCAGCCTGGGGTATAGTTGGCTTTCTGGGCTGTGAGCGCATATTGCTGGCTCCTATTCAGTTTTTCATCCACAAATACACTGAAGTCCTTCTTGGCAGGGCTGCTCTCAATCCCTTCATCCCCAGCCTGTACTGACACCAGCAGTTGTCCTGACTCAGGTGCAGGACCTTGCACTTGGCCTTGTTGAAGTTCATGAGGTTCACGTGGACCCACTTCTTGAGCTTGTCCAGGTCCCTCTGGATGGTATCTCATCCTTCAGGTGGGTCAGCCACACCACTCAGCTTGGTGTCATCTGCAAACTTGCTGAGGGTGCACTCGATCCCACTGTCTGTGTCACTGATGAAGATATTAAACACTACTGGTCCCAATATGGACCCCTGAGGGACACCACTTCGTCACTGAACTCCATCTGGACATCTGACCATCCAACCAATTTGTCATCCATCAAACAGTCCATCCATCAGATCCATATCTTACTGATTTAGAGAGAAGGATATTGTGGGGCACTGTGTCAAAGGCCTTACAGAAGTCCAGATAGATGACATCCATAGCTCTTCCTTTGTCCACTGATGCAGTCACTCCATCATAGAAGGCCACGAGGTTGGTCAGGCAGGACCTGCCCTTGGGGAAGCCACGCTGGCTGTCTCGAATCACCTCCCTGTCCTCCATGTGCCTCAGCATAGCTTCTAGGAGGATCTGTTCCCTGATCTTCCCAGGCACAGAGGTTGGGCTGACAGGTCGGTAGTTCCCGGGGTCTTCCTTTCTACCCTTTTAAAAATTATGTGTCTTGCCATCACTCTAAGCCCTGTTTTAATGGTAGAACTGCTTTGTTGCACTAAAGCTGATGGGGTTTTTTTTGTTTTTTTTTAAATTAGCCTTTCCCACTATTTAGGAAAGGCACTTAGTGTGTGGGTGTACTCGTCTATAATGGTATGGTAAATTTGTAAATGACAGAATAGTGAATCTAATGAGCTAGCAGCTTGAATGGGGATAAATTATAATTACAGAGGCTTATTATGTAATACTCTTTGGTAAAAATTATAGCATTCATTAACTGTTGCAAGAGAGAGACACAAAGTGTGTGTGTGTGTGTGTACGTGTTTGTTCCCAATTGTGAGATAAATCCAATGTTTTCTGCCTGCTTTAGATAGCACAATCACTGTGGTATTTTGACAGGTGATATTTGCTCAGGACAAATGATTGGGATAAAGTATAAAATATGTTTTTGCTGAATGATTTGTATGTGGATTTTGTTCTTCAGGCTAAAGGAGGGGGCTATGAGAGCGAGGATGCCTATCAGAACGCAGAATTAGTGTTCCTGGACATTCACAATATTCATGTTATGAGAGAGTCGCTGAGAAAACTGAAGGAAATTGTGTATCCCAATATCGAGGAGACTCACTGGCTGTCTAATTTAGAGTCAACTCACTGGCTAGAGCATATCAAGGTATGCATGTCTGAACCCACTGGATGTGGCTGAGTAACCACAAGTCCGTACCAGTCTGTTCACTGGGAAATGTATCCAGAGCTAACTCTGGTGCTGGATTTTCAATTCATGAGAAATTTAAAGACTTACAATTTGTTTTCAATTTATAAACAACTAAAACCACAGTTTCACAGAATGGGGAATTTTGAGGAGGTGGGAGGGGGGACAAGAGAGGGGGTTGAAATACTGAAAGATGTTGTTTTGGAACTGAAGTGTGTTCCTGGGTAATGTGGAACTGTGGAAGCCCTGGTTAGAGCACAGGAGTCCCAGAGTTTCCAAGCTCTAGACTCAGGGATCCTTGACATCCTGGTGTTACTGCATGGTCCAGACCAGCAAATGTTGGGAGTTCATGCCCTGTCAGCCTTTCAGGAATCCAAGCAGGGTCAGAATGAGTGGGTCAAAATGTTTCAGCTTCTACAGATGCTGGTTTTCAAATTGAGCTCTTCCTCTCCTAAAAATGTCCAGCTTGCATTGTCAACCTGCTAATGCAGACAGGGGCAAATCTGCTCCTGGGTTAGTTGCAAGCTGATGGCCATTTTGTGTTCATGTTCAGCATTTAAATCCTGACCTGTCCAAGGACTGAGCTTAATGCAAGGGCACTTCTAGAGTTGTGCCTACACTACAGTTTATATGTGTTAGTCATCTTGCTGGAATAAAAAATGCGTTCACCAATTTGCTGTCCTAGTTATAAAGTAGTTGGAAATGATTTACCATTCTCCTTGAGGCAGAGCCCTTGGTTTGTCCTGTGTTGTCACTAGCCATTTTTCATTTATAGTTTCTGTTCTAAAGAGATTTTGTAACTTTTTTTTTTTTTGTCCTAGCTCATTCTTGCTGGAGCCCTTCGGATCGCTGACAAGGTGGAGTCGGGGAAGACATCTGTGGTTGTACACTGCAGTGATGGCTGGGACCGGACAGCCCAGCTGACCTCTCTCTCTCTGCTCATGTTAGATGGCTACTACCGAACTATCAGGGGCTTTGAAGTGTTAGTGGAGAAGGAGTGGCTGAGCTTCGGCCACAGATTTCAGCTGGTGAGTCACTAGCCCTTGGAAGGCACTGAACAGAAAGTTACTGTCCACCTTGAAGGATTTAAAAGGAGTTTAGCCTTTCCTGTGAGAAGTCTCCCAGCTGAACTCGCAGAAGAAAGGTGAATGCTGCTGCTATTGCGTTGTGGTTTAAGCCCAGCTGGCAACAAAGCACCACGTGGCTGCTTGCTCACTCCTCCCCCCCCCTCCCTTCTCTGGTGGGATGGGGAGGAGAAAATCTAAAAAAAAGCTTGTGGGTCGAGACAAGGACAGGGAGGGATCACTCACCACTTATGATCATGGGCAAAAAACAGACTCAACTTGGGGAAGAAACAAAACCAATTTAATTTACTACCAGTGAAATCAAGACAAGGATAAGGGGAAGTAAAACCGAATCTTAAAAACACCTTCCTCCCCACCCCTCCCTTCTTCCTGGGATTAACTTTAATCACGATTTTCTCTACCTCCTCCCCTGCCCCTGGCGGCACAGGGGAACAGGGGATGGGCATTGGGGTCAGTTCATCACATGTTGTCTCTGCCGCTCCTTCCTTCTCAGGGGGAGGACTCCT
>VYZV01042834.1:7141-30426 GCA_013401275.1 Pandion haliaetus | reverse complement strand
GGTCGGCCTGGGCCAGAGGCGGGTCTGACTTGGAGCTGGGGGAGCTTCCAGCAGCTTCTCACAGGAGCCACCCCAGCAGCCCCTCCCCAGCTACCAAAGCTTTGCCATGCAAACCCAAAACAATATTGTTTTCTGCCTATAATTCCAGTAATCTCTCAACTTCCTTGGAGACAGTATTGGTTAGATACAAGGAACAGGTGGTACTGAACCTCACAGGTGCCTGACTGATATGTCATGTTCCCATGCTTAGGCTTTAACTAACAGTGCGTTTTGGGTTCAGGATAGGCATTTCTGCTGGCAGTTGGCAGAGACCACTGGGCTATTTTTTGTCTTTCTTCCCAGTTCAGTCCATTTTCTGAGGCTGCTCGGACACTGTCATCTAACATGCCTTGGTATTGAAGAGGCTGGGGAATTTGATTACGGCCTTGACCTCACGTTTTCTTCAGGCACATTTTATTTTTGGGGAGGCTTTTAATTGTTTAGGTAATAGATCAGCAGTTTGAGACTGGACCAAGAGTAGCTCATGGTTGTGTCCCTAGAGTTGGCAGAGAGGCAGCTTTGTGGACTTGTGCCACAGCAGTTTGTTTCAGTTTGCACTGATGGAATTGAGAGAGCCTTTCAGTAGTATCCTTTCAGTCTTTGTTCTTACTGTGTTTTGCTCGTAGCTGTTCTCTTGCAATCATTTAATTTTGGCAACGGCTAGAACAAGGTCTGTTTACAGCACATATGATGGTGGGTTGCATAGTCAAATGCTCTGTGGAAGGTAGGGCAACTGAGGTTCTGCTGCAGCAAAACTGTTATCTGGTGTTTGAACAGTGAGTATTTTAGCTTCGCTGTCTATACAAAGAAGATAACATTGATTTCCTTTGGTCAGGGGAGAACAGTATTACAGAAGAGGTAGGGATTTCTGTTACTTATATGTTCTTGTTCTGTCTTTGTACAGTACTTAGGGCTCCTGGGTAATATATAACCACTAACATACTACACTAGTTATAAGGAATCAGGCCTCACATGTCTTGGCCACACAGCACGGTCAGGGTTGGAGGTCTGCTTCTGGGGATGCTTTCATCACTGCCTCTTTGGAGGTGGCAGGAGATGGGCTGGGTTAGTGTTTGTACAGCGCTTGGAAGCTGCGAGGTGTTGTGTGATGGTTATTGCCACATGCCGTGCCTGTAGGTAGTGTTTAGATCTAGCAAACTGTACTACTGAAGTAGCCAGGGACGACAGCTGCAACTGAAGCAAAAAGCATTCTCATTTTTTTTTCCTCCTGAACTTTAGCTATTAGCTGAAATCAGTGCCAGCATAGCATCTGGAGCCTCTACTCAAACAACTCTTGTTTTAATTTAGCATGAAAATAGCCCCATAAAGAAATTTCACTTCAGAGACAAAGGGAGTAGCTGTCCTTTACTCGTTTACTCACTGATATAGACAAAGCAAAATCAAGACTCATTTGAACCTTCTTAAAGCTGTTGGCAAAGGCTTGGGTGACTGAGGGGAGACCCCAGCAGTTTCCCCATGAAGCCCTGTGCCACTCATGTTCTTTGTCCTGCTCTTTTTCAGAGAGTTGGCCATGGAGATAAGAATCATGCAGATGCGGATCGCTCTCCCGTCTTCCTCCAGTTCATTGACTGTGTCTGGCAAATGACAAGACAGGTAAATTGCTGGGTGGCATGTGTGTCCACAAAGCCAGTATACCAAGAGGTGGCACAGTGTGTGGCCACAGGAATAATTACCAAGCTGACCTGCACAGGCTCTCCTTCCTGAGCTTCTACTCTTGTTTTGACTCTGGCAACACGTTTCCCAGAAATCTGTTTAGCAAAGGGCCTGCAGGCACAAGTACACAGGAAGGCCACAATATCAGCTTGCATCAGACTAGCTAGTTAGTGGGTACTGCTTACCTACATGCTGCCATAATAAATGTGAGCTGTGAGAAGCAGTGTGCCTCACCCTGAAAGAGGGGACAGTTGCTTCATGTTTACCATGGGCAGGAAGATGCACCCCAGTAATCCTCAGTAGCCCACTGTGCCTTCAGAAGCGTAAGTGACTTGAGCTGCTAATATAAGTCTCTAGTATGGCAGGTGCAGGCAGATCCCTGTTGCCTCTGCTGAAGGTGATCCCATAACCAAACCTGTAGCAAGACATGTATCTGCTCCATTTTAAGTTCTTCTGAAGGCAAACATACTGCTCCTGACTCCTATGTGATGAACAGAGCTGAGTTCCTCCCTTCAGACCAGACATGGCAGAGGCACAGTTCAGGAGAGATCCCCTGTGGTTGGGAGGTTTTTTCCCCAAGTATGTGGGACCTGGAAGTTTCTTTGTGCCTGCTGTGACACAAATGTGTCACATGGAAAATGTCAACGATGGTCAGGCAGTTCACTGAAAAAATTGGGCTCATCATGGATTAAAACAGGTGAAATGGAAAAGGATGCCACTATATATGAAGCTGTGCCATATCCAAGCAGAGAGAGAGAGGCTTTACCATCATTGAAAGTGACTTTCATCATAGTCTCCTTGGATTGCTCCTACAAGCAGGCATCCTGACCTGCAGCTGGTGAGGTCAGGATGTTGCAACCAGGGCCGCCTGGGAAGAGATGGGTGGTTTGCGAGGGATGAAGGCCTCCCGCTCTGCTCTCCATCACCCCAGCGTGTCTGTGCAGTTCACTGCAGGTATTCTTACTGACCCTTTGCGGAGCTTCAGTTCTCCCTGTCATGGGTCTGATTGTTTCTGCATGGAATGTCAACAGCAAACACAGCCCCTATCCATACACCTGTTCCTCCTGCTGACCTGTGTTGCAAGATACCTCCCTGATGTTCCCTCTGGGAAGCGCTCTGTTGTGCACACAGGTTATTTCCATTTGGCCCTGGGAAATTGCCATTTCTTTTTATTCACTATTTCACATGTGCTTCAGCCTTTTGTTCACAGTCTTAGGGAACTGCATGGTCTGTCATGAGGGGCAGGCACAGCAGAGCAAGCTTCAACTTGAAGAGTGTATATAAACACAGTGGTCAAACCCTTCAGACCTCTGGCTTTTGCTCAAAATTCCTCTCTGTACATGTAAAGTAGCTTTCCAAGAGAGAAAGTCTTGCTTCTGGAAGGAGTAAATATGATCCCGAATATCCAGCCAGGCAGGGAACAGGGACAAATCCTGGTTTAGAAATCAAGAAGAGAGGGCAACTCCTTACCAAGACCACAAAGTAGGAGAAAGTTTATTTGTGATTCCTGTTCTAAAATCCCAGCCTAATTTTCTGGTTCTGTCTGAAGTTTCCTACAGCATTTGAGTTCAATGAGTACTTCCTGATAACCATCCTGGATCACCTGTACAGCTGTTTGTTTGGGACATTCCTGTGCAGCAGTGAGCAGCAGAGAGTGAGAGAGGTAAGAAAGACAGCTTCTCTCCGAGGCGAAGGCCGGGTACTGCTGGAGAAGTTGTTTCAGCACTTAAAGACAGTGGTACATGCAGGTCTGGGTAATGCCAAGCCCCCTTCTTAAGAGCTGGGACAAGGGGTGTTTTCTTCTTTACACAAACTGCTGTCTGTTGGAAGACTTCACGTTTCAGAGCAATACCATTTCCCTCTGGGCAGTTCCACTGCTTTCAGGACGGCTTTCAGCTACTCACTGGTGGCTGAATAGTTCCTGGTGTCTCCCAGGTAGTTGGAAACGCAGTTTTTCTTTGAACTTCAGTTTAATGTAACCTCCTCTGTGGAAATTGATACCTTTTGCTCTCCCTTTTCCTTGAAGTGGTCCCTTTAGGTTGCTTTTAACTACCCAGTGTGCATTGTCATCCTGCACACGTTACAGCAAGTAACTGGTTTCAGCGTGTGTTCTTGCTGTGCTTGCATTTTTCCGGGAGAGGACAGAGCTGCTAGTATTACGAAGGACATGCCTCTAGGTCCTGCCACCAGCCAGCTCTGCCCTGCAGTCTGGTTGAAGTTTGCCAAGGGAGGAACAATAGACGTGTACATTCAGACCCAGTCTGGAATCAGGAGAAGCAGTGACACTCATTCTGTCTCACCTACCTAAAGATGAAGCATTTTGTCACCAGAAGGTTGCAACCCAACATCACAGAGGTACATTCAGGACAGTGCTGTGCAGACCCGATGTGATTATATTTGATAGTGCATCAGTTAAAAATAATAATTAAAAAAAATTACTGTAATACATAAGTGAGAGCATTGTACTGTAGTGAAATCAGGGTCCCTGTTTCTCTAGAGTCCACAGTGATTGAATAGTTGTAATTTCCAGCGAAGAAAACCTGCATACTGTTTGCATGTGGGGTTTGGGGGTGTTTTTTAAGGCCTCAGTCTAGCAAAGTACTTAATCTAGAAAGCACTTCAACACTGGTTTCACTGGGACTATTCACAGGCCTAATTATTGCACTAGATCAGGGTCTAAATCAAATGTTTTCTTTTTTCTTTGCAATTAAATACTCGAGCAAGTCCTCCAGGAGCACTTGAAAGAGGTGAAGTTTAACTAAAGCATTGAGAGTTCACATGCCAGTGTCCCCTTGCTGTGCCAGTGACGATTCCTGGTCTGTGGTGGCAGCTGGGTGGGTAAGAGGGGATGTTTCCATGCCAGAGTTTGTGTGCGCCTGCCTGCATCCATGTGCTTTGATCACAATAACCACATCAAAAAAACAGGGTGGGGTTTTTTAAGCTACAAAAAGGCAACTAGCTCTGTATTAATGACACGCATATGTATATGCTGTTATAATTTGTAGATAAATGCTGGGATTTGTATGGGACATAAAGCCTCCTCCACCCGCTTCCCTTACAGGGCCTTCCAAAAAAGACCGTTTCGCTTTGGTCTTACATCAACAGCCAACTGGAAGACTTTACTAACCCCTTGTATGTGAGCTACTCCAACCACGTCCTCTATCCCGTGGCTAGCATGCGCCACCTCGAGCTGTGGGTCGGCTACTACATCCGCTGGAACCCCAGGATGAAACCGCAGGTACCTTTCTTCCAAGGATCCTACTTTTATTTCCCTCTCTGCTAGTACTAATACTGTTATTTTGGAGTTCAAGACCTTTGAAGCATAAGAAGTAATGTACAAACTTAAGCTGCCACTGCTTGAATGTTAAAAAAAAAAAAAAAAAGCCTAAATTCAAATGCAAGCAAATGAAAGAGCAGCATCTACAGCTGGCTGGTGTGGGTGGTCAGCTGGAGGTCGCTGCCTTGTGAAATCTGCAGGAGCTGAAAATTCTCATCAGTTTGGAAAATTTCTCACTTAGAATATGGGGAAAATAATCTGAAGTCTCTCTTCTTTACAAAAGAGCCTAAAAATCTAAGACTTCTTTGGGTGTGGGATTCTAGATCTGAGTTTTGGGGCTATATTCAGATTATCAGCAATAGGAACCTGCTGCTTGCTTTGGCTGCCCAAGGCACAGGGGTCTGACTGCAGCCCTGTTATGCTTGCTCTGGAACCCTGGCAGCAGGGAAACTGGCTTGCCCAGGGCAGGCACCCGAGACAAGCAGTCTGAACATGGCCCTAAATGCTGAAATCACTTTTTAATAGGAAGGGACAAAAATTCCTGGATGGCCTCAATGTCCAATTGCAGTTAACAGAGCTTTGCAAATGTGGGGCATTAGGTACAGGAACCCAACAAATGCTTTACAGTACTAACTGTTTAACAGTCAGAACTATGTGAAAATATTTAGATAAATCTGTATTGGGTTTTTGTTTTTTTTTTAACCCAAAGCCCTGAAATTACATCCAGGCTGAGATGCGAAGGCCAGTGTCCCCCAGAACTGTCAGAGATTAAGAGTTCAGCAATTTTCATCTTTAAAAATACACAGTTTTGTTTAGCCACCATTATACTATGCACCTTGGATAAAAATCAGCGTCCCAAAGCCAGAGCAACTACTCACCCCTGGGCTGGAGACAACATTATAACCCACTTACCACCCCCCGGTCCCTCCCTTCCTCATAGCTGTGTGTAAGCTCAGTGACATTTTGTGGTTCAGGCTTCCAGTTCCGTGCTTACCTCCCAGGACTCAGCTACACGTTTTCTTGCAGGAACCTGTCCATAATCGCTACAAGGAGCTTCTTGCCAAGCGGGCCGAGCTGCAGAAGAAAGTGGAGGAACTGCAGAGAGAAATCACCAACCGTTCCACCTCGTCCTCTGAGAGGGCTGGCTCTCCCGCACAGTGCGTCGCTCCTGTACAGACAGTTGTATAATATGGACTTTTTTTGACAAGTACCTTCCCAGGACCATGGGGGCAGCTTTTTTGAAACCCTCTGGATTTCCAGCAAGGTGTCTGGGAGCTGCCAATCTATTTATTTATTTCTCTCCAGGGTAATTTATTAGTACTGTAGCACTAGAGGAAGCTTAAGCAAAATCAAACAAACAAGGCCCCCTATGCAATTAAACTTCTCAGTGGCTAGATTATAATACAAGCTAATTGCACTTGCCACCTAAAAGAAACCTAGAGCTCTTTCTCTGTTCACTTCTGTGCTGGAAATCACTTGGCTTTAAAGAGAAACTGTGCACTAGAATGAAGTACTGTGGAGGAAAAATATCTACTCAGAAGTTTGAAAAAGCTCCCTTTCGTTAAAAGGAAATACCAAATCCGACTTTGTATTGGAGCCTAGAATACAGCTGCAAAGTCATGAAAGCCTCCACTATTAATGTCTGCATAGCAGTGTTAATGAGAGCGTTTGCCAGCATACTCGGAGACAAGCAGCGATAGCATCTGGAACATATCACTGTTCTCACTTTTCCCTTCACTTTTATCTAGATCATAGGAAGCCATGTAAACAATGCCTTATTTAAAGAAAGGGCAGCTTCTACCAATAAAACCTGATGGTAGAGGAGCAACCTACATGACTTGACTTTGTAGGACAAAGTTTACTTCCATCTCTGCGACTTCAGAGTCTCACGGTTTACATTGGGTGTGCCAGGATGCAACTTAAGCACCTTTATTTCTGCGGGGGGAAGCAGAGCATGGCTCCCCTGGGCTTTCTGCAGCTTCTCTGTCCTCCAGTGCCTCCTACTCATCAGGGGAAGGGTAGTGGAATACCAAGGGGCATGTGTGAACTGCTGGGATCAGTCATTTCATTTTGCTTGGGCAAGCACAATTAGTGATTTTAATGCTTCTGTGCAGGATCATAGTGGCGTACTTAAGGTATTTCAGTTTTCTCTTAACTAATGGAAGCAAGTGTGTATCAACCAAAGAACCCTTTCTGCCTGCATTGCAACTGCTACCGACGGTTATTCTGGTAGACTAAACAGCTTAACCAGTTTGAGCCCTATGTTTAGGTCTCTTTCCTCATAGCATACGTCAAGAATTAGTGTCACTTGACTAAACTTAAGTCCAAATTCAATTTTAATACAAACTTTTACTGGAAAAGTGGAGATAAGACACGCTTGGTGAAGCTGTGACTGCTCTTCCAAACAGGTAAGTACAGGGTTGTAGAAGATTGGGCTTACAGCAAAGGAAGTTACATATGTGCAAGGATCTTTACTCCAGGCTGCTTCTCACCTCCACGTTAAGGAAGAGGGGCACTGCTTGGTCTGGGTTCCTGTGTTGCTCTTTTATGACAGGATCCTGTACCGTGGTCACCTGTTTAATACACACCCATCAGCATGCTTCTTCACTCAGTCTTTCTTCCACGATAGAGAAGTATTTTCCAAGAGTACAAGAGTGGACCAATTTACACATAAGAAATTGACTTTCAAAAGCCACATTCCTTCTGAGGCAGTAACCACAATTTTCCCCTGCAGTCTCCATTTCTGCCTGCTCTACTGCAGTCAGCATCTCAGTACTTACAGAGAAATCCCCAGCCACCTTCCGACAGAAATGAGGAAAAAAGGCTGTATAGCATTGCTGCACTTGTTACAGGGTGGCCTGAGACACTACGGTTCGATAGTGCAAAGAATGCACACAAAATACCTTCTGAAGGACTTGGATTTGCTTTAAGGTTAAAGGGCAGATCTGCTCTTATGTACAATCACTATATAAGATGGTTCATAGCATTATTCTATATTATCAAATTGACTGTGTGTGTGTATATTTTGTTTCTTGATGAAGGCTGTTTGGGTTCCTTAACGCTAATAAAAAATTGATAAATGGGTAAAGTTCCTGTGCTCTTATTTTCAACTATGTGGTTCTCCAGAGGACTCTTAGCACATGCAAACATTAATAAAATAGCACTGAAAATTTAGTGTAGCAAATCCAAATCCATCTCATTCTTCTGCAGGTGGTCTTACAAGATGCTAATGTTCAAACTCTGAAATTTAGAATGATAGGAAAACAAAATTTATCTTTGGACAAGTTTCTCTTATCCTATACAGACCAGTATTAATACAGATACAGTGCTCAGCTGCTCAATATTACAGAAATACTTGCACAATAAAAAAAAATAATCAAAATTTCTGCACTTTACAGTGCATTAGCACAGTAACATCTGAGTAGGAGGAGGACTTACGTTTTTTTTATATGTAACTCATGTTAACCCCAAATTCACTGGGATGATTTGGGATCAGCTCAATGCCTGCTCTGTGATGCTCTCGCCCCTAGTAGGCTTAATTCCAGCTTGGGCACCTCATTCACTGTATACAGCACAGGTGGAGCCTAAAATACTCCTAAGCCCTCCATCAGTAAGGAGCTGCATGAGGACAGCCTGAGGTAATGCTGAAGTTGACCCATCTTTGAGCAAGCTGATCCCAGAGGTCCTTCCCAAGCAAAATCACCGAGTGCAGTTTCAGCTACTGGTTTTTCAGACTCTCCAGGCTGACCTCCTGCTCTCCAGGAGGTTACTCCAGCGACCTGGAGCCCATGTCACTAACACAAATGAAGGCAAGGGGGATGGCTCCAGGCCTGGGTAATAGCTTCTGACTTCTCCCCTCACAGCTAAAACCTTCTGTGCCTTGGATGCAAGGAGGGTGGATCCCCTACAGATAATTAAAATTCAAAACCCTGTGTAGACCCTATCAGGGAAGGGTGGCCAACTGACTCTCACCTTACCTGCAGCCTGCTGGCAGCTCGTATTCAATCACCCTGACCAGGGAGATGCCACGTCACCACAAAAAGCACAAGGGATGGGGCATAGTGCTGCAGCAACAACCATGGAGTTAATTTAGAGGACGTGCAGCTCTCCCACAATTCAACAGGCAAGCTGGCTTTATTATTTTTCAAGCGTATAAACGGTAATCTGGGTCTCCTATACATTCCATTAATAGGAAATTCTTTACATTATTAACATAATAAATAACTTTTACTCAGCTGTGCAAGTCAGAGTGCAAAATAAATTGCACCACTACCAAAGTAGATAGCTCATCAAAGCACGTACTTCAAGTTAAAAGCAAGATGCCAGGACTGAATGGCATGATTGAGGCACTTGCAGTTTAAAACACTTGTGGTTTATCTCACTCCTTTACCACCCAAAGCTGTGAACCAGGAGACGGGATATTATCTCCTATCCTATAGCTTCTTTGTAAAGTAGGATTGCTGTAGAAAAATTTCACTCTTCAGACTTTGAAAAGAATTCAATCAATCATTAAGCAAAATAATTCAGAAAAGTTATTTTGCTCCTTTTGTGAGTACTCAGCATCCGTTGCCATTAATGCTGTCTAATGCAATGCAGCAGAACAAGAACTAGGAAAGCTTTTTGAGGAGAGCTACATAGAACACCTTTAAAAAGGTTTACCTGTTCTCTCTTAGACACTCAAGAGTTCGAGTAATTGCAGCTGCACGCAGAACAGAACTGACAAAAGCCCTTAGGACTTTGGGTCGCAGCATCATTTTCAAACAAGATGCATCTTGAGAAGCTTCCCAATGCACAGTTCAACAGTAGCGTGAAATCGCACTGGCATTTCACACACACCAGCCCGCATAAATGTGCGCTCCTTGGCGTGCTGAAAGAAAATGGAGGGACTGCTCAAACCATAACACAAGAGGACCTGGTGGAGACCTATGGTTAGATTTAGTGGCTGAGTACCTTAAAAACAGAATGTGTTTTAAGCTAGACCATAATATATACAGTCAAACCCAGGGATGGAGAGTTAAGGGCCCACATTTCAAAAGTGCACTTGGCATACAGTAGTCTCTTTCACATAGCAAGAAAGGCAGCTGCTTTATATCCAGAATTTGAGAAAGTCTGACCAGGATGGTTCAAGAATATCCCCTGCAGAACAGTCAGTAGTCCCAGCTGATATCGTCTTTCTGTAGCGAAGTCTGTATGGTCTGCATGTCTCTCAGCAACTGAAGATTCTTCCGACTCTTCTCTCCAGGTTTCACTTTGATGGGACCAGCATTCTTCCCTTTTGTGGTTACTGTAGTTGTTACTTTAACCTCACTGACAGGGAACCTGCTGTCTTTTATTTGTTTAGCAGAAGTCTTTTTGGACTTGCATTCTCTCTTAAGTCTCTCTAGCTGAAAGAGAAGCCCAAAGAAAACATTAAGCAGTGACCTTGTTTCAGTTTATGTTGGGCAATTCTTCCAGAGAGCTGAAATATCCCACCACTTAATCTCCCCCAGCTAAGCAAATGGATGCTTCCAAGACACCCTGAATAATAAATATTTTATTTTCCTTACACAGCATTGCTATATTCACATCTTTAAAACTGTGTTCAGCTTATAGTCTGAACTACTAGGTTATCTCTTTGAAAACCATCAAGTTCATTATGGGCGAACATCTCTATTATGAATGTATTAGAAAAAGTTAGTATGAAAAAACCTAATTTGTCACTGTTACCACCCAGTGACTAAAAAAAACCAAACAGAAAACAAATTTTTCTACATACATACTAGTGATTTTAATAGCTAGTCACTATCAGAGATGTAGCTTTAAAAAGAATACCGAAACTCTGCTGAGGTGAAGAACTGGTATCCACACACAGCACTGTAAATCACAGCTTGTAAGACTCGGCAACAAATACTGAGCCGGTGTAAACCCGAATGGGGAACTGGGAAGTCTGAGGTGCAGACACACTCATATTCTCAAACTGCAAAATGGGTGGCTTCTATAGTTCCCTTCTCTTCAGGTAGTGGTGCTTACTCCTTCTAGTTTATAGCATGCAGCAATTTTCCTAAATCCTGACTCCTAAAATTTTTGCCAATAGCTAGTCAGAAACCCCAGTACGTGTAGAATCATTACTACTGGGAACTACTACACATCTGTTTCTCTGCAACAGTTCCTCTAAGAGCATAAGAGATCAAAGGTGAGTAATGCTTTTAAGTGAAAACATTTCACATGTCCGTTTTGGACGTCAGCAGCAGTGCTCTCAATACATATTTGGTGTATAAGTTATGTCAGGTGAGGGTGAATCTTGGTTCATATGAACCAAACCAGATTAAACACATAGGGGTAAGCTCTTTGGAAGAAATTCACTAAAATTAGTGAAGATTAGAGAAAATAGGGAATCAACAGGTTTTATAGCTTTGAATGAACAGGCTACACTATTCAAAACATTTTGAAAGTTGTTTTAAACTGAATCAGGTATTTCAGGTTTTATAAAATTCAAATCAAAACATAAATAGGTCATTTACTCCAAGGAGAACTGTTAAAAGATTCAGGGACTGAGAGGAGCGTAAAATGCAATGCAAGAACAGATGTGAAAGCACTGCCCAGGACAGGATGAAGAGTGGGCACAAGGATTACATGGTAAGACAGAAAGAATACTTCTGCAGAAATCCTGGGATAGGAAGATGGAGGTATGCAGACTAATTTTGGGACATCAAAGCTAGAGCTAGGCACTACTGCTCTACAGTAGTTATTTCTTCTCTATTCAATTGCTGCTAGATTAGGATATAGCATAAAAAAAAAAAAACCCCAAACCTCAAGACAGCAACTCTATAGAACCATGAACATAACCAAGAGTAACTCACCTGCAACCGATGCCTGCGGACTTTGCTGATCTGGTCTGCCTTTGCTTCCATCTTTCCCACCAGTGCCTCAAGTTCCCTCTCCAGATCTTCCCTCACTGCAACAGTTGGGGCTTCCTGGACAAGCTTTGACAGCTGCTGGTGATCACTACCATGGAATTCAGACAGAATGAAGCTTGCATCAGACTCCCTTGGCTTCCAGTGCTTGTACACCCAGTTCAGAAAAAACACTTCTAGGAAACCATAGCATAACATGCCATAACCAACCAGTAAGAACAGTATTGCTGGTTAGCAGCATCATTACAGTAGCACATCCTGGTGGCAGGCTGCTGCAACGTTAAGTCTCAGTAACGTAAGTAGCTTCAAACTTCAAATCACACATTCAAAATGACCAAATAACCCCTTGAGGGCATGATCTCGGCACTCATTCAGTTACTATTTTGTGTATCTGTATCTCTTGCAGTTACGCAGTAGGATAACATTTAATGTTCTGTTAACCAGGACAAGCAAAATGACTAGTAAAGCTGTCCTTTAATGAAATCTTTGCCTACTGTCTCAGGGGCTGTTACCACACTTCTCCCCTACCCCTTACAAATTCAATACTGCTGCATATAAACACAGGTATGGAGTCCAGACTGTTTATTGGAATCTCTTAACTGCAAGGAGAAACTACAGCCTCCACAGCCAGTAGAGCGAAGAGATTATACGATAAAGACTTCCTAAAACTAAAACCTTTCTCAGGCAAAGCCTTCCAACTTTAAAGCAAAAGGCAAAGCCATAAAGCATCTACATTCATAATCTGCAGTGGAGAATATGCCAAACTCACAAACTCATCCGTCCAAATTCATCTTGTAAAGTCAGCAACACTTCTGAGAGCTCTTCCTGGGATGAAGAAGAGTCCTTTGGCAGAGACGACCTTCTGCTTTTGCTGGCAGAATGACCAGTACTGACGGGTTTTGCTAGTGGAGTATCATTTACCACACGACTGTTACACAAAGCTTTCGTGTGTTGTTTCATCAGGTGTAGGACATGTTGCACGTTGGCACCAACTGAATGACTGGGACTGGTAGACTGAAAGGAAAAGTAAGAGACTTCTTTCAAATGGCATTGTCAACAACCTACATGATACTAACGGAGAACATTTAAAAATGATAACATTTTTTATTTGCTGCAAAGAATGTATTTTTTGTTTGAATCAATACGCACTAACAAGAACAGCCTAACAGGCAGCATGGAAAGGACCCATTTTTGAAACTGCCAGTTCAGCAAGTTATCGCTATTCAACAAGCCTTTTGAAGACAATCTGGAAGAAAAGCGTCAAAGAAAATTAAATGATCTGACCACTGGGTGTCAGGAGTGCACCAACCCAAAGCCACTTAAGGAGCTGCAGCTACTGAGCATTAAGCTTTGGAATTAAGCAGCTCACCTTCCCAGCTACAAAGGGTACATCACCCAGACACAGTCTGTAATGGGGCTGCGTAGTGAGATGGCTTGTAAGAGAGCATTTCTGGAAAGAAAGAAGAGAGAAATTTTTGTCAAAGATGACACTACAGCTAATCCATTTTCCCTTTGCTTTGTGTTAAAAGAGGCAATCTACTTTCTGATTGCATGCACACACCCTTATTTAACTCCTCAGTAATTGCCCTTCTCTTCCCCCCATGTTACCTTCTCTGGTTGCTTAGTTTTTTTCCTGGGTTTTCTTGCTTTTGGAGAAAGCAATGGTGATGCTGCTTGAATCAGTAGTCTGTTGGTTTCCAGGCCTGTCTGAAGCTTTAATTGAGGGAATAAGGAGAGTTACTGGAATTACATTAATAGGTAATCACAGACAGAGTAAGCTGAGAATTGCAAACCAAGAATTTTTAAGATACAGGCTCTCTGAAAGCAAGGGCTGCAAGTTTTCAGGATGCTTTTGCAGTCCAAAGTCAATTTAAATAAGAATACCTCCTCTGGTAGCACTACTTATCACTAATCCTAGCAAGTTAGGGAATTAGTCTTACTGCATTACTCCCATGCAAGCAAGTGCCAGAACATCAGCTGTGCTTTACACTTGACAAAGTATTAGGGAAGTTGAGCCATCTAACCCTGCTCAGTTGATCCTGTGGCATATAGTTATCAGACAACTATTCCTTCTGTCCTATTAAGTTTTGACAGTAAAAAAACCCGCCAAAACCCAAACCATCTATCAGAAGAGTTAAGGTTAGGATTCTCCCTGTCAGTGAGTTCGATATGCTTCACTGTTTCTTCAAGAGAAGCTATGGCATGGCTTTAGAAATCATCACCTAACCACTCCCAACTAGAAGCATTCACAGAACAAATATTCATGATTAATTTGAGACAACCTCCCCCCTGCCCCACCAAACTCATGGCAAAGGTTAATGCTAGAGCCTAACGCGTGTCCTGGTTTCAGCTGGGATAGAGTTAATTTTCTTTCTAGTAGTTGGTATAGTGTTATGTCTTGGATTCAGTGTAAGAAGAATGCTGATAACACACTGATGTTTTCAGTTGTTGCAAGGTAGCGTTCAGTCTAAGTCAAGGATTTTTCAGCTTCTCGTGCCCTGCCAGCAAGAAGGCTGGAGGGGCACAAGAAGTTGGGAGGGGACACAGCCAGGGCAGCCGACCCAAACTGGCCAAAGGGGTATTCCTTACCATCTGACATCATGCCCAGTATATAAACTGGGGTGAGTTGGCCTGAGGTGGGGGATCACTGCTCAGGAACTAACTGGGTGTCTGTCGGCAGGTGGTGAGCAATTGCCGTGTGCATCACTTGTATATTCCAATCCTTTTATTATTATTATTATCCTTTTATTATTGTTATTATCATTAGTTTCTTCTTTTGTGTTCTATTAAACAGTTCTTATCTCAACCCACGAGTTTTACTTTTTTTTCTGATTCTCTCCCCCATCCCACTGGGTGGGGGGGAAGCGAGTGAGAGGCTGTGTGGTGCTTAGTTGCTGGCTGGGGCTAAACCACGACACACATTACCTACATATTTCTTCAGCTTACAATGAGTATTTAATGAACACAACATTTCAAGTTTAGGAGAAGACCAATGTCCTTATGGGCTCATAACCGACAGTATGTTGCCCCTTTTTTGCTGCCTCCTACAATATCTCTAGTTACAATTACGGACAAGGGAGCACACTTGTGGACCTTGATCTATTTAAAGCAGAGATCCTCATACATCCTGAACTACAAATTAGCCCGAGTTTCTACTCCTCTTTTCCAATGAGCTTCTTTTATTGAAGAAACCAAGTTTCAGTGCACAGGTGCTGTTTGAAAAAGGTTTCCAAAAAGCTCAGAGAACTTCAGAACATCTGNAAAAAAAAAAAAAAAAAAAGACTAAACCAAGGTTTTCATTATTCTGTATATGGCAGGCACTATCGGCAAGTTTAGCTGAAAAGTTCATGGAAAGGAAGAGAGGAAGAGTTAATTACAGTGCATACCAGTACAAAAGAAATTTCCTGTTGGTTACCTCAGCTGCTTTTTCCTGAACAAGCTTCCTTGCATGTTCCTCCTCCTGAAGCTTCTGTTCCAGCTCTTTCATTTTTTTCTAGTTAAAGTTGAATAAAAATATTAGCATTACTAATGAAACAATTCTTTTCTTCCTGAAGCCTACAATACTAAGAGCTTGAGCAAAAGTGTATCGGTTCAACTTATGACTTAAAAGCTCAGTGAAGATTTCAGCATTAGAATTATTGCTGACATTTTCTCTGTATGGGCATAAGTACAGCAGTCAAGTGCTTATGCTTAAAACTTAATTGATTTTTCTATTTTTACTTCTGCAATTGGTGTCTGAATTTAAGTCGCAGCCTACAGGGAGAGCAATACACAAGGCTGTCTTTCTCTTCATTTGTAAAAAAACCCTAGGAAGTAAGTTGTTTTGTGTACATTATCCTGAAAGATTCTGTACTACAAAAGGGCTAACAAAGGTATATCATGTATCATTACAAACTGAGAGAAGACTTGCTTTACTTAGATCACTAAAGGTATTTTTGCTATTATCTGTAACTTAAACTCTTAGAAGAAAGGAATTTTTGAAGATCTAGCCACCTTCTTAATAAAGAAGAGGGAGGAAAGTTTATATGATGACTCTGAGATATCTTTAAGCAAAACTGAAGCGATTTCATCTTTTTATGGTTAAAAGCATGTAAGAAGTCTTTTGAAAGCCCTTTTCAAAGAGAAGAGTTAAGGGGAAAGGCACACATTTCTTTGTCAATCCTCCAAAAAGAAGAAAACCTTGTTTAAGCAGGATACACTTAAACTCCCAATGTGAAAGTTCAGATAACTTTCTGATTTTATACAACAGAGTGAAAAAATGATCTAGAGCTTCATGACAAGAAACAACTTCCCTTCTCTTCCCCCAAAGACTATAATTCACAGAGCCACTAATCAAACTAGTCAGAAAAGCATGTAATTCAAAGTAACAGCTATATTTGTACACTTCTGTTTGTTTATAAACTCACTATGCTGAGGTAGTAAATATTTCAATTCTACTTTACTTAAGCATTAACTGCAAGATTCATGTAACCAGCTGTTACGCAAAGGTGTTAAAAGGCAAAACCCTGGATAAACATTGAGGACAAAGGCACTAAAGGAACCAACTTTTTCTGTTGAATAAAAGAACCCTTTTGACTAATTTTATTTTCTTCATTCAAATCAGATATTCCAGGTAACTGAAAATCATCTTCTGCCCTTCACAGCACGCGGCACAATTCTTGATTTCAGTGGTCAGTCACACAAAGCTCTTTGTTTAACCTGTTAGGTATGACAGAATTTTTAATATGGAAATACTAAAACAAATCTTTTGCCTGAACTGAAGACTGACATGAAGCTGGGCTGATGCTTTTGTACTGAAATGAACCGAGTATTCACTCGGCCAGCTGTTTAGCTGCAGTGTACAGCTCAAACTGCACAGCAAGAATGTATCTTACTGTGTCTTCAGGCCCTGTTGGAAGTTATGTATCCAAGTTAGCTTTCTGAAATGTTTTTTTTTCCTCACTTATAGCAAAAAGTATTACACAATCCATTTTCCAAGCCTCGGGCAGACACAGATTACTGGTCCGTCAGCAAGAGGGAGCAAGTCCAAAGGGCTGGCTAACAGCAAACACAGACACTCCCCAGCCACGCTGCCCATCACGTGAGGTAGCATGGCACAGAAAGGGTCAGCACTGGGCTGCCGAAAACTCTGCTCAGTCACCAGTAGCCATTGCAAAAAACGAGTGAAAAAATAGAAATACTGTAATGCCTCTTTTTGTTCATTTTCTAAGGGAAATTAAGTTTCATGCAATCACCTCGCTCATCCTTCTGGCTGTCAATGAAATAAATTTCAAACAACTTTAACCAAAGAAGACAGAAAGGTATGAGACCTCAAACATACAGAACACCTAAATTTCCTAAAAACTGGTTGCTGGGATAAACATCCAAATTAGTTCCAGAGAGGAAATGTCTCCAGTGTGAAAACAGGTTTTACCTCTGTGCTACACTACCTTGCAAATTAGCACCTGCTTGACAGCTGAGCAGCCAGCATATACCCAGCTGGAACAAGGCAGGTGTTGCTTCTCACCACCTGGCAATTAGAGGATAAAAGAAAAACTAGAGGTGTAGGTAGTGTATGGCCACAACAGGACGTGAGGATTCATTACTTCTGATTTTCACAGAATGGTGGGGTTTTAAGTCTCATTGTTAGTATTACAAAAAGATCGATTACTACCAACTACAGTTCTTCAAAACGTGTCATCTACACATGCATTCAAATTCTGGCCATCTGGCCACACACAAGACCAGAGCCCAAACTGCACTTTTACGGTACAACCCTATCGCCTAACTCTATCCTCAGACAGACATGTTCAGACCCTCTCTGTCAGCTATCCAGGGACGGGACTGCACTGCAGGACTGCAGTTGCAATAAGCATACACCAGAAAATGCTTTTGAGGTAAGTACTCCAATTACAAGTACTTCACATGAATGAACGTTTCAGCATTTCCTTTTTACAACCAATATTATCATTGGCAAATTACCTGAAGGTAATACTTTAAGGACCAGGTAGTGGCTCTGTGGAGATTAAATGTATGTCGGTCTTACTGAGAGCAACTTGTGCTCTGGCAGAGTGTCTGAAATAAGAGGCAGTTAAATCATTGCTTGCTCATGAGTAGTCATCTTACCATCCATTTCAGCACACCGTGTACAGAAATAGTCTTTCTTATCTATTTCTTGCTTCAAATTAAACTTGCAAATGTTCCTGTGGTCTTACCACAACTAAAGCAGAGATCGAAGAGACAACAGATGCAACCATTTTGAGCAAAGTGTGCAGTCACCCTTTCAGGATTGTAAGGTAACACTTAGCACGTGGATGCTTACATAGAAACACAGCCTGCAAGCCCAGAGGCAGACAGAGCTGTCGATCAGAAAATGGCTCAGGAGAGTAAAATGATCACAAGGAAAGTGACCTTTAGTCAGAGCTAAATCCAGATTTCTCTCAGTTCCTAGAATTGATTCAAAATTGTGTGAATTGAACACCCAATTCCACTAAAATAGATTTAATTGCGACAGCTACTAATTCCTAATGATATCAAAGATATCTAGTTTGATCGAGGAGAAAAAAAAACCAAAAACCCAACCTGTTATGCTGAAATTACGTCCACTAGCCAGGCACAAAAAGACAAACAACCCAGTCCCACCAAACTCCAGCTGCTACCAGTCAAGAACTTGGTAAAAGCCCTTGAGAAAGGAACTCCTGTTGCTGAACCAGTTATTTCAACCCTGGCCCTGGAGGAACCTACGCTACTTAGAGTGAACAAGGCCCGGGAGATGCTCCTCTCTCTTTGCAAGAGTTTGGCCCAGGTGAAAAATGCAGGCACTTTTACTCCATAAATGCAGTTTACCAAAATGGGGGCTTGGGATCTTAAACAGCTTGTTACAGCTGCTTTGGGTCAGGGACTCCCACGAATAGCTGTAGTGTCTAAAGACCCTGCAGCAGACCAACTAACTAAAGATTTACTATCAAACATCTCCTTATATACTCCTGGAAAAACACCATCTACTTCAGCACCTGGTAAGGGCTGGTGTGCAAGGTGGCAAGCCTACAATTTTGAGAGTCCAGAGCTGTCCTCAATACCATAACCTAATCATGTACTGTCTGCTCCGTTTTGATGGAGGAAATTCACGGGTGGAACCCTCTCCCTCATTAAGCACTCTGTAGTTCCCATGCTTGGGAGTCTTGTGGTCTCCCTGCAGCAGCAGAAAGAGGTAGAATGCAGACCGGATTTCAGAAGCCAACACCACAGTTGGTACACAGAACAAATATGATCAAACACGGTCATGCTGAACTTTTAAAAGCTACCAATTCAAAATTAATCCTAAAGAGGCAGATTGGTTCAAACCCACTGACAGCCAACCAGTGCTAGAGGCTCCAGAATTCTGCAAGCAAAAAATTAATAATAATTGCATTTTTTAAGGAGGAGCATAAGTGGCTAAAAGAAAAAACACACCAGACTCACACAAGTGAAGTCAAATCTGGGTCATAACAGAATATAACTGCTAGCATTCAGTAGCATGCAAGGCAGCTCTGAAGTTGAGAGCTTAGGAATGCCCGCAGTCCTACATGCCTACGCACCAGCTAAGCACAAAGGAGGAACATGAACAGATACTGTTAAGGCTTAACAAAACTCCAACTCTTGGAGTGTATAGTGACCTAAAGGCTGCCTGGCCATGTAGACTTCCAGTAAAAACTTCAAGTTTTTACAACACTTCAGCTTTAAAAAGATGTTTAGTTGCTGTCTTTCTCTACAGCACAAAGTTTTGCTCAGCTCCATTATTGACATATAGCTATTAAGTGCTGATTACAATAAACAAGATAAATCTGATACAGCATCCAGTACAAATGACAGACCTCTGCTATGGACTGCATTGTAGTAAGTCTGCTGTACTCTTTTTCCAGCAGATCCAGCTTTTCCAATTTAGACTGAACATGTGATTGATCAAGAAGCCGATCTCTCTCCAACGAACCCTTGAAAAGTGAAAAGCAAAACAATTATAAGCACAATAAAACAAGACCATCTATATTAAGCCTTGTGTTTGCAGCACAAAGGAGGCCCATAAACACTCCAAGGGAACTAGTACTTCCTCTGCGCCATTTTAGATAGTGCTATGATCAGGGACCAACTGTGCCACTTGTCCACCAATGTTGGGAACCTCACGCTCAGCCAGATTCAGATGAGAGAATTCTGCAGAGTCCCTGCTCGCTCCAAACCCAACGTGGTAAAAACCCCTCATTACTCAGCTATTAGAGATAGCTTTCTTATGGTTTGGGTTTTTTTTTCATTAGTAACTATTTAATAGACTGAAATAGGACAGCCAGAGAAACCAATGAACAGAGAGCTCTAGGTGATCCATACTCCTATAAAACAAAATTCAAGCTCATTTTAGATAAAAGGCAAATCTCACAGTCACTGATGGCAGCAAACAGAAATTTTGCTATTATTTCTACAGAATCAGTATTTCACCCCCAGTTTAGCAAAAGCAGTACTAGTAAAGAAAATCCCCAAAGATCTGAAGAATGTAAACACAAAAGGGAGGTTTTTTTCCAGGAGCACATGGATATAACACTGAGGTGTAAGGATGAGCTACTGCAGTAAGCCAATCACGCGGAAACAAACAAATCTTATTAATATCAGAGCCTGATATTGCCTTAGAGACAGAGGCACAAAGGCAGAAAATACCAGGGTCCTGAAAAGACTGGGAAATTTAAGTGGGGAAATTATCCACACTTAAGTATACAAAGGGCAGCTGAAATAGACTAGACATCCACACTTACCGCTATTAAAAGGACAGTAACTACAAAAAAATCATGACATAGTTCACGATTTTTATAATTTAGACCTGAAATAATCTTGAGAATGCACCTGTTTCTCCAAGAGATGTGACTTCTCATTTTCTGCATGCTGGATCATTTTTCTCATGTAGTCCAGCTGCTTCTCTAAAAGGCTGCACCTAGACTCAGCAGCTGCCAGCTGAGAAGCCAGTTCTAAAGATAACAAAAGGCAGAAAAGTGAAATCATGCACTGCTTGTTCCTGGGATTTGTGTTTTCGGGGCAGTTCCAAAACAAACAAGAAAAGGGCCATCTAAAGAAACTCACACATTAAGCTTAATGAACTTTGGTATGCATGCAAATCCCTAAAACAAAGTGTGCTTTTAACATGATCTCTTTGTAACTCCATGTAACACTGTGAAGTAAAAGATGCTGAACAAAGTAAATTAAAACAGTTTTATGCATTGATAAAAATCAAGTTTCATCCACATCAGTATTCTGTAGTATCTATATAAAGTTTGCAAACAACCTTGATTTTTCTTTGACACTTCAGTCTTGTCATGCTCTTTGTGTTGCATTTGTTCACTTAGTACTTTCTTATAGTCTGCTGTTTCCCTGCTGAGGTGTTTTACATTCTCCTCCGCCTGAAGCCGTTCCAACTCCAGTCGATGAATTTTTTCCTGGAGATTCTTCAGAGCAGAAAATATTGCTGTAATTGAACAAGTACCTTTTGTTAGATACCATTAAATCACCACTTCAAGATAACATTGAACTTGAAACATTTTTATAAAACCATGTTGTGTAAGAAAGTCAATGCTCCTTACCAGCATCCAAGACTCCTTCCAGGAATTAAGACCTGCTTCCCTTTAAACCATAACTGATTCTAAAACTAGCCTCAGACAAATAGATGCCCTTGGTGCACATCTTCATCTGAAACATTTGGGAAAGACGCATCCATTTCCCAGAACAAGGCACATAAATATTCTGTAGATTAAGTGCAAACAGTGCATCTTCTGACTCTTTATAAAAAGGAAATGAAAGGTCACAACTAGATAGTTAAAATAGTGGCAGCTCTCTATATTATTCCTCTACAAGGGCATGCTAGCACAACAAATACACAAACACAACGTTCCTATGAATGGTCACAAAGCAGAATAAAGGTTAGCTATTAGATGGGCTATAAAAACATTTATTTCCCAAAGTGGCAGCTCTTTTTTGATTCCTCTGTTTTTGCACTTATGTTCCCCTCCTCCCACCCCTCCCCAAGACATGCATCTCCTTTGTGCTGAACAACTTTCCCTCTTTCTGTTCCATTCCCTGCTTTAGCAATTAATCAACAAAACCTTTATATATTCATCACCACAAAAAGACAAGCAGTTGTAATAGAACTCGTATCACCTTGCAATTAGACCATCTGCTGGTAATCTGATGTATTACGTCTCTTAGCTGTATTGTTTAATTCTGCAAAGGGAACCATAACAGTAAGACCTTTCCCCTACACAGTCCTGTTAAAATAAAACACAGGAACATCTGTACAGACAGCTCATATAGCAGACTAATCTGTGAGGTCACATTAACCCACTCCTTTGTGCTTAAACCCACTCTAGAGGAAGAATGCACCTTTATTACTGAATGCATGAGCACAGAAAAGTTGGGACTGCGTATTTGTTTGAGCATCAGATTACAAAAAAAGGAAAAATAATTATCAGAACGAGTTCTCCAGAGTAAAACTCATCAAATCTTGAAACACAGAATAGCACATTAGAGTATCACATCAATAAAAACTACGTGCTTTAAGGTAACCATTAAGTAAGAAGTGAGTGACAGCAGCCACAGTTGAAGGAGAAATTATAGACAGCTTGGCACTGTTTGCAGGATCGGAGTCTCCAACAGCATCCTCTTCTGCTTATTTATGTCACTGTTAACAGAATTCAGCTAAAAAGGGCATAGCTGCAACTATAAACAGCTTTGTTACTATTATCCTTAGAACTAAATTGAAATCTCTGTATATTTACAATAATGACTAACAAAATACAGCAATGAAGCAATTCAAACAATGAATAAAGGTAAAACCCAACACAATGACAAGTATCATTCAGTCATCCTTACCAGAGTATTAAAACCAACTATGTATGCTGAGGCATACACATACGCAACAAAAAAAAATTCAAACCAAAAAAAGCAGAATTTACTGTACTCAATTTCAGGATTTTTCAATATGATTTTTTTTTTTTTTAAGTGAGGGGGTGGGAGGAGTGGTAAGGACCCCCAAAAACAATCAAACCTACCTTCCCATCTGAAGTTAATTCCCATATCCTTAACCTTACTAAAATACACACTCCAGAACATTTTTGCATTAAAACCTGTGCAAAAAGAGTAAGATATTGGATCATCTGTCTGTTGGATTTAATTTTCAGTATGTATTAATATTTACTTAAACATTTTTTGGAAATAAAGAGATTTCATAATTTTTAAAAAGGGATATAATTTATCAGATTTCCTCCCTCTACCTGTACTTATTTCAGAGCTGGCAGACTCCCTGCTTGAAAAAATTTGCCAAGTGAAAACTTGGAAGTCAACAGTTTGTCACTACTGCAACATGCAACACAATCTACAAAAATACGCCTGCATCAGTAATTCATAAGGAAGCT
>VYZV01042833.1:12131-28869 GCA_013401275.1 Pandion haliaetus | reverse complement strand
CAGAGTAATTTTAAAATAGATCTTCTGGAAGACAACATTTTAATTTAAATCTTATGTAAGGATGCTTCACTGTATATATATTCTAAACATCAAACTGAAATTAGAAATATAGAAAATATCTAGGATAACGTGCCTTAAATTACATTCCAAACTGAAGTTTTTAAGAGTACTTAATAGATACTATTAAATCAAAATATATTTTAAAGCCCCTTAAACTTGCAGAAAAGTCTAAATCCCGATGTTAGATTGCTTGCTTATATAAAAGGCTAAGAGGTAAAATACATAGCTACAATACAAGATTCTTTATTCTGCCCCCCCTGGTGATCTCAAGCTGACCTTTGCAGATCATATTCTCTGGAATACTGCTGGAATATTTGCAAAGCCAAATATCTCATTTAGTCTCACTATACCCTACTGTGCAGGTTTGAAGTGCTCTGTAAGAGGATTACTTCCAGCCTTCAAAATATTTTTTAGTGAAGGAGAAGATTCTGCATTTTTTACAGTGTGGCATGTTTGCGTATTCTCCTGTGACTGGGAAGCCAGGAAGAACAGCGTATTGAGGAAATTTGCTTCTGACTATTGAGACCAAGTACTGTCACTGCAGTCTCACAGATACTCTCAGTGAAAGAGCTACTGATGCTTTCAGTGATTGCTACCAATTAATACAAAGTTAGTGAAAATTATTTTATCATAAACGCATTTCAATGTAGGCAGCATGCAAGGGACAGGCTTTTCATATGAAAAAGAATGGGAGCTTTGTTCCCTATTATAGCTCTGCTGCACCAAATTCACACAGTCGGGTTTGTACTTATTTCCATGAAGTCTGAGAACAGCATTTCCTCTCAGTTATTCAAGACTGTATCAGTCAACAGGCATGATACTATGAGCTGCCTCCATCTAGAATATGTTTCCTTCATTTAGGAAAGTGCAGTAATTCATCAGTGATTTAACCTATAGACATTTGAAGGTTGGAGAGCACCTCAGAGGGGCTGTTGACCTTCAGCAACTGAAAGAATTGAAGCTCCAGCCTTAGTCAATATATATTTATCTTTCTGTTGGGACTATTACAACTGTTCAAGTAATGCTGACCTTGAAACTTCTGCACACGATGCACTAGAATAATGATCCCTGAAGGAAGAGTATAAAAATACCTAAATAGGATATCTAAATCCAAAATGCACATAAAGATAAAAGAAAGCATTTCAAAATGTGAAGTCACTTAAGAAGAGGTAATATTATTGAGGCTCCTATTAATTATCATTTGAATAACATTGCTAAATACAATAATTACACATTTCTAAATATTTTAATGATAGGATATAATTTATGTCAAAGACCTTGTTTGTTTCATTGTGAAATCTTTGCCTATTTGTAATTAATTTAATGTCTGACTAGACAGCCTTGTAAATTGAACACATCTATATCTTGAAGTTTCTCTGCACAACTGCAAGTGCACACAGCCTTTACCCTATTCCTTGTGCTTTTTTAACTTTGCTGCAGACAGAAATTTGCAGGAAATAAAATCATCCGTTTCATGTAGTATCAGTTACTTGTACCCTCACATTCCACACAGATTTTTCATTCAAACTTGAGATTCAAGCAGCAGCCAGGACCGATTGCATTAATCAAGAATATTAGGGTACTAGACGTACTGATAAAATGAATGTATCCTTCATTGTACCACCTATAAAACAGTCCTCTCAACACCAATCTTGCATACATTTCCACTGGATCTGCTGGGCACTGCTGTTTGTCAGCCAGGCTGTACCTGCCCATCCAGGGACTACAGCAAGGTAAGGAAAGGAAAGACAGCCTCCCTGCGTCCTCTCCTTTTCTAATACCTGACAGGAAGAGTTGCAAAGCCTTTTCCAAGGAAAACCCATTCTTGGAGGTGATTTGTCAGACCAGGAAACAACAACTCCTTTTGGAGGTCGCTGGAATAAAGATCATCAAAAGTAAGCTACCACGAAGACGAGGACCCAGTTTGGGGCATGGAAGGTATTGACTTAGTTTCACATCCACTCGTAAAACAACCATACTCTGTGTGTAAGATTATACAAAAAAATCCCCAAAAAGAAAAATACACCCCAAGTCTTCAAGTTGACTGTTTGATTTCTCCTCAGGCCACCTCTGACTTCTCTTGCCAACATCAGCACAGAAATCCCTAAAACTCAAATTGCAGTTTGTGTAATATTCTTCGATACATACTGTCTGCAAATGACCTATCTGAGCTATTTACAGGCTTTAATTGAAAGAATTACCATTAAAAAATTCACAGCAAGGACAGTTTGTTATATTTTTATATCTACTATTCTCATGGCTCAGACTCCTCCGTTCTCTTTTCTGGAGAGCACAGCGCATTACCACAATGCCAATCAGTGGCGGCAGACAGACATCAGTGCAAAACGAAGACCCAAAAACCACTAATTATCAAGCAATTCGACCCTGTGCCAGGAAGCAAAGAAACTTTCTCATGCCCTCCTTTTGGATTTTTCCTCTCACTTCAAAAGACCTGATAACTACTTGAAGAAAGCCATCTCTCTTGTATACTTGTTAACACAGACTAACTTATTCCCTAGTACAAATGTGACCAGATTTAGCTACCAAACGCATAAAATAAACACGTCCACATCTTACAAATGATTTTCCAACCTCATCACAGATTTCGTAACTGTCAGATTTCTAGCTGTCTAGAATGTTCTATTTTCTGAGAGATTTATAAAAATATTATACCACCTAACCATCTTTCCTGTACTGCCAACACATTCTGAAGGAAAATTCTGAAAATGCCCACGTTTAATGAAACGAAGTATGAAATTGAAGCAGCCTTGTACTAGCTACATTTAAATCTAGAAGCTGACATTCTACATTACCAATGGAAAACACAAATTAAGAACGTGTACAGAACGTTTTTCCATTACTGAGTAGAAATACTACACCCAAATGACTCCCCTGAGATCTACAGAAACTGTAATTTTATGTCCTTTCTTTTATCTCAGAAAGTTACAAGAAAAAAATTAAAGAGAAAAACCACAAGATCACACTGCACATACATATATACCACCTACAGAGCAAAACAAAAATATGAATTAGCTCTGTTCAAGTCTCAAGAGTCCTGAATACATGAAGCCTCAATCAACAGGATTAGCATTATTATTTCTAAATGAACTGCTGAGGTCTTGTTATTCAAGAGGGAGGGAAAAAAAAAAAAATTATGCTCTGACTCCTAATTCAGAATTTGGGCTAAGATTTNNNTGTCCCATTCTTAATAATTGGGAGTTGTTTTTTTTTTTTTTTTTTTTTTAAATATGCTCCCAACACTTGCAGCTGCCAGGATGCAAAAGGGATAAAAAACGAGCTATAAAGTAGCAATTTTGAGTCTTTTTGTAGCTAAGTCCAACTTGTAAAAATTATTTTTGGATGAGTGAAACTTCCAGCAGAAGCAGTGAGCTCTTCTTTAACTGAAGATCACCCACCAAAAACCTATTTAAAACACTGATGTAGGATGTCTGAAATGGGAATAGAGGCTCACCTCAGAAAGGCTGGGATGGCTGGACATCGTGTGCGCATTTGGGGAATTATGTTGAAGACTGCAGTAAGGGGGATAAGGTCTTTGTAACAAAGAGGACGTGTCTCTTCACTTTAAAAATCATTTTAGATGCATAGCACTGCTCTGGAAAAAATCAGGAAAGGTCTGCTGTTTTATTTGTCTCATTAGAGGTGATACTTATCTATTACGAGGAGGTTAAATACCTACAAGGGAGAAGGAACAGTGTGACAGCTCCACCACCCACCTCCCTCTGGCAGCTACCCCGCTGCTTGCCCCCAAGTCGTTTAGCTGGCGCTTGCCGGGGGGGGGGCAGAACAGAGAGCTGCTCCCTTCGTCATCCAACCATGCACGTTCACCAGCAAACAACAGTGTGCAGCCTCTCGGTGCGCCCCAGCTGGGGATCAGGGTCCTCCTACAGCGGGTCCTGGGGCTTCAGTGGACCTTTTGCTCTAGCACCACGTTGCTTACGCCAGAAGAAAAAAAATTAGTTTCCTCACACCTGCTGAGTACTTAATATGCACATAGATATTAAAGAATAAAGACTGCCAAAATTCTGTTAAGGATGGTAGCACCACGATGGACACAGACACTACCACCACCACCACAGGGATCATCTAATAGCAATTACACAAAAGAACTTCCATTCAGTGCATTTTTATTTGGAGTTGACACCGTTTTATCTTGCCTGGTATTATCCCAGGTGCTGTGGTGTCTCAGATTTATTTACGCATTTCCCACTGGAATACAGGAACCTGTATGAAAATCTGATCCCTCAAGCAAGTATCTCTTCTCTTACAGCAGCCAATAAAAGGCTACCTTAAAAGAAGAAAAAAGGTAAAAATTGCACCTATACAATGTAACTCAATGTGGCGGACAGGGTTTTATTTCATCCATACACGGCATAATAAAATGAAGTTTCACAACATTTACTGCTAGATTAACTCTCNCCAAAAGAAACCTGCTGGTTTTGGAAAAGTGAGGCTCAGCTGGGGATACCAGAACTTCTTCAGCTTTTGATAACTAGTTCAGTATCAAACCCATTTAGTGAATTAGTCACTCATGTCCAAAGATTGTTTGGTACAATGAAGCTAAAGGGTTTTGGACACCTGCTGCCCAACAGCATAATCATAAATTTTGCCTCCAGGAGATCACACAACTCTGAAATCCAGAGGAAGACACACAGAGGCACTGTTTCACAGAAGGATATCCTCCCAGATAGCCTGGGGAGACTCACTTCAAAGTCACCTTTTTCTGACAAAGAATTAGTATTGGACTGACTTAGCAGTATGCCATGGAGATCAGCAGACCTGGATGCACAAGGAGACCAAATTTGACAGATTCTGTCCAGCTTTTTCGAAATTTACATGAACAGAATCAGTTCTAACCTAATACTGTTGCAGGCAGTCTCAGAAGAGAAACCAACAAGAGAACAGCTCTGAAGAGCATTAAAGGCACCATATGATTAAGTATGAATGAAGATTTTTCTTCCAGATAAGGAAATCACTGCCACTCACACTATGGAAAGAATTCTTGAATATTTGTCTTCTCTGGAGAGACAAAAATAATTTCTTGATGACAGCTTTGAAAAATATCAAACTAACTTCCCAAAAACATTCAGCAAACTCTCAAAAGACGACCACTGTTGGTTAAGCTAGGTCACAAATGCTGGGTTTTTTTTCCAAATGTGTATTCTAATTATCACACATTTTAGATATAATTTAAATCAGAAGGTGAACAATAAGGATACTCTCTTGAAAGTTGTAACAATCTTCTTTTCTTTAGCCTGCAGAATGTCTCCATTTTGTCCTGCACTTCATTTTAGCTTGGGTAGCAGAGGAAGATAATAAAGTTTAATGGGTACTATTACTTAGTTGCTCAAAATTCAAGGTCACTGGGACATTAGGAGCCAAGAAAAAAAAAAAAACTGCTGATTGAAGAAACAAGTACATAAACAATTTATTTTAATTTTATATCTTTTCTTACATATTACATTAGAACTTGATGCAAAATGTTGACTCAGAAGAGCTAAATATAATCAAAAGCTACCTTACATTCAGCCAGCATAACATATTTTAATACTGTTCATATAATGCCCCAAGCCTTGCCAATTTGATAAGGTTATTCTCCCTATGTATTTTAAGCTAGCGGTACAGGAAGCTGTTATAGGTGGCATAGGAAGTTACACTTCACCCATTTTAATTTCTCAAGGATAACAATTAAACCTGTACCGACATATAAACTATGTTACACTAAGTTTATGAACAGAAAACAGGTGATGACAAAGATCAATCACCACATGCAGGCCTGTCAAATTGCTCTAATTCTACAATATGACCGACTTGTTCTCTAGAAATGGCTACAATATATGAAATATACAGGGTTAGACACAACGTGTTCCTTAGCCAGCGAGTCTTTGTCAGTATTCATAGACATTTCTTTAACCAAACAATGAAGCAAGTAGCAGTACAGGACTTGAGGCAGCATAGACCTTTTCATGATATATACCGCAAGAATTAACTTTTAACTATGGTTGCCAAGGGATTCATCATTTCTGATGAGGTCTAGGACCAACTACGGATGGAGATGACAACTCATGATCTGCCTCCATCTTTGGATTGGTTCCAGAGAGATGGTCTTGAAAGACAGCCCTCCTGCCCTCTCTTCCAAACTGTACAGAACAGACACTGAAGCCAATTCTCCTGAAGCGCACCAACTACAATAGACATGACTTCCCTAAACACATTAACTCAGAAACCTCTGGAAGAGTAGCTGCTTAAAAAAAAAAAAAAGTATCATGCAGTTACATAGCTAGTGTATGAAAAGGGTCATATTTCCCAAATTTGGCATTTGCCCAATTACTAAGAGTTTTGCTTTTCCAGCCTTAATATTATGTTACTGGAGATAGTTTTTTTTAATTGGGGAAGATGGAATATTATCTCTGTTAAACTCCAAATGACTCTGGAACATAATGTTTTAAACAAACTTCCAACCAACATTGTACATATGGTACATAGCCTCTCCACCTTTATTACAACAAATAAAAATGATGTACAGTATACCGAGGAGTTATTCAGCAAGCAATTCCCAGGGAACACCTTTACTGCAAGGTACTGAAAGATATCTAGAACTCTTTATATGATGTCAGACGTTTACTCAGAAGCAACAACATGGTAGATACGCAACTCCCAGTTGTTATAGCAAGGATAAGGTTGTAAATAAACGTATGTTAGCTCTGCACACAGCATCTCAAGGAAAAAATGCCTGTGACCAATATTTCCTATAAGGAATTTTGATGCTGCTAAAATTGGTACCACTGCCATCACATTAATCTAATAAAAAAAAAAAAAATCAATTTTTGACAGGGAAGAGACGTGACATCTATCATCCTTCCCTCACAGTGCCTAGCTTACATAAAAATTGTTCCTATTTACTTCCACTATTAATTACGCACACTTACTGAGCTACAGATACAAAATGTCAGGTACGTCACAAACTACACACTGGTGGTCTCCCCTCAATTCCAGTGGCACCTCCCACTCTGCATTTTCCTCCCATAAGCCCAGTAAATCCCTCCTTTTTACATCCTTCAGTAGTATTTCCCCCTACACTTTCATCACTTCGAAGCCTCCTATTCTCCTCCACTGAAGAGCTGAACGATGAGGACGTACAACAATCAAACCAATAATGACCTATAAGCAGCTATGTCAAATTGAAAAGTAAAACTTTATTTTATTTTATAAAATTATTTTCTTCTTATAGCCTCAGCGATGTACAGGAACAGGAGGAGATCTCTATCTTTAACAAACCTCTTAAGTTTCTCAGTTAAAACAATGACCAGAGGATATGTTAAGAGTACTGTACAAAACTCTAGGTAATCTAACTTTTGGAGCACAAACAAGCTCTGTATATCACCAATCAATCTCTATAGCTATTTCACTTCAAAAACATTTTGAAAACAGCCAAAACAGGGTGGACTTTTCTCCTTCAAAGTATATGTATTTCAAGAACTAGTTTTGTAGGCAGATGGAACAAATTACCTTCTGCAGGCTCCAGTAGAGAGCTAAAAAGTCAAGGTTGTACTGACACATCATGGCAGAAGAACACTCTTACTGGGAAATATTAATTGGCTTTTTCATAAACTATAATGCCTGGTTTTGGCATACACAATATGCCTCTCCTCAAAAAAAAGAGAAAAAAAAGCAGTACTTCAACTGAAAAGGGCGTTCAAGACACATACAGAACTGGCATCTGCAATTAATCTACCTGGGTTTACTTTATGTATGTCACAAATCTTAAGACTACAGTATTTCATTCTTGGTTGCTTTACAGAGAAACATTTGAGGAGGGGAGAGGAGGGGGAATAAAAACAAAATATGTGTTTGCAAACGACCCTTCAGCGCCTACTGGGAATCACGGGGCAGCCTCCAAGAAGGCACCCGAGTGCCGTTTCTCCTCAGTAAAGAGAAGCTGTATCATGCCAGCAGCACATCCAGAGTTCATACCACCACAGGTATTTAAGCCAAGAGACTCCAGCTCTGAGGAGAACACCACAATTCTGCAGGAAGGTTACAAAAATTCAAAACCAGTTTTTCAGTGGTTTTGTTTTTCAAGGCAAATTTGTTCTCCACAGAAAGCAGGAGGCTGTCACAAGAAGTCCATTCATTTATTTAAATCCTAAATATTCCAGTAAAAAAAAATTACAGATTTCTGATGCCTCGTGCTAGAAAGAATATTCTTCAGCCCACAATGACCAGCAACTTCTTCAAGTAGTGTAACATACGCAACAAACATGCAACGTATGTCATGCTGCCAAACATAACATATCATATGTAACATATGGAACAAACAAAATAAGCAGTTTCTTGGGCATATATACATCTGAATCTTGTTAAATGGGTGCAAAGTGTCATGCTGAACAGACACAAGTCTGTTTCTCAAATACACATGTGCAAACTTTGATAACAAAACAACAGCAATGTTTGTACTGTAAGAAAAGAAGTATAGAAAGGTTTAACTGCTCGCTCTTAGGCTTTATCAGATCTGCACTTTCAAAAGTTTAGACAAATATTTCTTTCAGCTAATCCTCTACTAGTCAGTTATTTCTTAAAAGTATTAGCAAAGCACAAAGGATGACATCGGGACACCGAGACTGATTTTGTGAGCTATGCTAGAGCTCGGATGCAACACAAACCAGTGCACCTTGCGCCTTTCACAGCCCCACACCGAGACCCCAGGAGGCTGGCGTGTTACTGACACCTGCGTTCTAACACCCCAAGGCTCAACATTTCAAACTGAAAATTTGTGAAAGTTTCCCCAAACATAGCTGCACTACTATACAGTTTCACACAGAAGTGGTGCATCTTCTCCCATTATCAGGGTTGGTAAAAATCCAAGTAAAAAGTCAATGGTATCTGACATTCTTAATGAACCCTAAGGAACAAGATTTACTAGTGTCAAGGAAGTTTTTGATTTAATCTCTTTATTTTGCTGTCTCGGGAATGGTGAAGTAGGAAAAACAATTCATAAAGATCTTCTCTGGAATCGGGCATTCTCAGGACCAAGCACCCATTTTAAAGCATGAACCTGGAGGGGTCGACACTGTCCATTTTAACAGTAATGACTAGTTCAACCAGTGTGAATCCTCGTCAGTCAGTTTTACATGCCTTTGTCCATGTTTTTTTCCCCCTCACATACAAGGTATGAGATAGCAGATAGTCAAGTCTTCTCTGACATCATTTTCTGCTATGGCATAGTAAGATCAATTTCCCCAGCTACCTTCTGCCTCCAGAAAATGTAGACTTCTGCTGCTCAAAAGAGGCAAGAACCACGTAGTTCTGAGACAGAAATTATTTAAGCTAAGGCAAGGCTTTATCTACTGTTTTAGTTTTCTGGATGTGGTTTCGAGGGGTTTTTTTTTTTCTTCAATCGCCTCCTTTATTCAATGGAAAAAAAGCTGAATATGCAGAATATTAGCACGCAAGTTTTCTCTCTCGCTTAAATAATAAAAGTACAGCAGCAATGGGTAAATGTTCTCAGAACAGCACCTTTCACTTTTTTTCCAATATTTTTTTCCTCTAAAAATATGGTGTTCAATATAAAAAAAAGAAACAAAAGCAAGAACTTGAAAAGAAGTGGAGACGTGAAAAGAGTATGGCTTCATATCCCTTAAACTTACAAGAAGTTTCAACTCTGATCACCTTGACTCAAAAAGGGAAACAGCAGCTAGTAAGCTACCAGAAAATAATTTTTCCCAGCGATTTTGATCTTTTTATAATCAAAGAATCCAAGCAGAACCCTTTGATGCTCCCTGATCTAAGAAATTGGAATGAAATGGTTTTACACCAATATTTCTAACGTTCTACTCACAGCACCTTTCCTAATTTTATGGCATTTAAATGCCAAGAAAAAACTGCACCTATTCCAGAAGCAATCTTACAACATGCTTGCTTTCTTTATAATAGATGATAGATCTATTAATGGTTTTTCTCAAGAATTAGAAATGCCATATTAAGATCATTCATATGTAACATCAATTGGTTATATAATTCTGTCCAATTGGGAATACTAGAGGTTCACTTTTTAATGCGGACTTATGAAAAAACTCAAATTCTGTCATAGGAAGTTTTTCAGTGTTAAAACTTTGAAACCTATTGTCTTACTGGAAATGCTACGATTCTTTTCAGTAGGGACTAGAACTCTGTCTCTGGAAATATTTTTGCACTGGCCCTAAAAGTGGTCAAACGACAAATCTTTGGGAAACACTAAATCATAGTCTGCATGAGATTAAGAACTGTATTAGAAATTGCTCAAGTGTTTATTAAAGCTTCTGAAAATCCCAACTTCCCTAAGCACACCTAAGCTTCCAATACCTTATAGTGTTGAGACTGAACAAGCAGTGTCCATCCCCACCGAGCCACAGTCTGCCTTCTCCAGACCATGGCTGCAGTCCCATCGCCATGTGCCCAGTATCTGCCAGCTCCCAGCCAAGAAGGACCACTACTGCAACACTGCCAAGACAGCTCTGCATCCCCTGAGCTGCTTCTAACCTTGTGCGCATGCTGTAAGGAGGAGCAAGATGTCCACATGAAGTTTTTGCAGGGGGGGAAGTACTAACATGGCCTTGCTGCTTAACCCCGAGAGCCTACTGATGCCTACTGGGCTACTCACTGTAAAGAAAGCAACCACATTAAAGGGAGTGATTTTTGCTAAACTGGGGTCGACGGGTCTCTAGATCAAGCCTATATAGCTTTGTGGTTTATGAACATATACAGAAAATAAAATTCCCCAACCCTATAATCTCTGTAAGACTCTTCTCATGGACTCCATTTTGTAATTTGAAACTGATACAGAGCTCATAACAGATTCACTTATTCTATTCCTGACCACTCAATTATTTATATGCTGTAAAGAAAACAATTTTGCAATGTATTTTCCTCTTGTATTATTTTTGAAGCTATTTAACATAAGTGAGATAAGGTCCCTTTTAAAAAAAATGGCTCTTTAGGTGTTAAACACAAATAGTAAATCCACTTTGCCAAATTGCCCCATTTATAATATTTAATCTTCCTTCTGTAATCAGGAGAGCTGAAGTACACATTCAGAGTTGCTTTCCTTTGACACAGTTCTCTTATTACTGTCTCTTTTCCTCACATAATGTCCCACAGCAGCTGTGCCATTATGCTTTCTCTTCTTTTTTTTTTTTTTTTTTTTTTTAAACAGCCTCTCTAGCACAAATAATTAAAACATGTATTTACCTTCCATCGCTTGGCTGAGACTAAGGGCACATTTGGGGGGAAGGGGGGCAGTTGTTTGTTTCTTTTTATTTTATTTCTGAGCAGTGACATATTGATGTTTCGGATAATAAATCATTCCAATTTGTTCATCCCTGCCAACAATGGTTTTAATCTTCATTTACGACTTGCAAAGTCCGTTTTGTTGGAAGCGTTTGATAAAATACTCAATTACCATTTTTTTTGCACTGCAGTTCAACTGCTGTGCTGATAAAAGGCTCTAGCTCAGAAGATAAACTGCAAATAATTCCTGAAGAACAAATGTCAGAGGCAGTTTACAATGAATGGGATTTTTTTTTGAGCAGATTATTCTCCCACCAAAGTGACAGGGCAGCTCAATATTTATTTTGTTGAGAATGTCATTTAAATATTGTTTGACACCTGCTCCCTGCAGTCAGCTACTCAGCACATTACACTTTCAAGGGGTTTAGAAGTGAGGTTCCAGCTCTCTGCATCTACTAACATATTTCAGGGACTCAGTTTAAAAAGCAGAAAAGGCTGCTTCAATCCACACTATGCAACTCTTTCCAGGTAAGTAAATGGAAATACTACTACAATGTGTGTGCTTGCACGTCTGCATACTTAGGTACACATAAAAATTCACAGAACAAATGTGCGAGAAAACGTGTGGAACTAAGAAAGAGAATAAAGTTTTCAACTTGCTCCCGTGCTGCTTCTTTGAAATTTAATTAAAAAAAAAAAAAAATTCATACTACTTTTTTCCTTTCACTTCTGTTCAAAAGAGGAAAAGGTACCCCGAGGTTTCTGTGTGAATCTTCCCCCATGGGGATACTCTAGATGGCACTGCTCAATGACTGAAGACAACTCATATTGCTACAATTCCTTGCAGCAAAATAGGATTCCCCCCGCCAAATTTTGAAGTTAAAAGTGTTTTGGACAGACAGTGGTTATTACTCCATCACCTAGTTGTCTCAAAATAAAAGCATCATTCATACATTGTTTTCACCTAATCAGTAGCTCTTTTCAGTCCTTTTAAAAAAAAAAAAATCCAACCATTCCTCCAAAAAACAATCTACTGAAATGTACATGAACATGCAGGGAGGACAGCACAGCAGGGCCTGAAAGAAGGAAGCCAAGGATGTACCTAGAACATTCCCAGGGAAAAGGTCCCTGCCTTTTCAAAAAGCAACTAATAATGTACTCTTTGTCTTTATGAATTAAAGGAGTAATTAATGTCTTTTGTTTCAGGTTCTTAATCTGTTTTCAACCACCCTGGTTTATTTGCTTCAGTTACCAATTTTTTTGTTTTCTTTTTTTTTGGTGCTAAATACCTGTTTGTCTAGAGGGATTCAGAGAACACGTGGAAGGAGCCTCCCCCTTTTATCACAGAAGACTTGGAAGAAAAGGCACACGGGATTTACACACACAACAGTGCAAGGGAACAGGAACTAAGCACAAAATCAGACATATTTTAATTCAACACTGCTTGAAGTATATCAAGTCCATTTAAAGGCCGTAACCTGGTAAATTAGTCAAAGATCTATCTTCACTTCAGAGACCTTTACACTCTCACAGCTGGCAGCAAGGAAAATGATACTAAACCAAAAATACGCTTTAAGTTAATACATTCATAATATCAAATGCATGTCCGTGAGCTTAAGTAGTTATAAACCTAATTATATTTGCAAAGGACTTCCTCTACCAATTTATATATCCACGTATCTGTAATAGGCAAATATAAAACGGGAACATACAGAGAATTTTCTGAAGTTCTCATCTCACCTATGAGTACTTTGCTCTTCCTTTCAATAAAACAAACAAAATTAAAACTTATGGATAAAAATAAAAATGTTTCTATAGATAAAATAATACTCATTAAAGTCCCTTTTAAAACGATCAAAAATACTGGAGCTGCACTGTAATAAATGGAGAGCTACTGCAAATGTTTTGACGACGAGAAATAGATATATAGTCTTGAAGAAGCCAATGATAAGCATACACTCAATTTTAAGCACACGTGCACGTTAAGTCTGAAAAACAGACAATCTCAGGACACACGCAGTGCAAACCCTAGAACAAGAAGATGGTGACTGATCTCCTGGCTTCCAGGGTTAACAGAATTGGGCACAAACTGTTATCTAATGATAATATGCATTATTATAGAGACAAGATGGAGTATCAAACTCTTCGGTGTATATGTATGGGCATGTGTACATGTGTATATATATCTGTATATACATGCTTTATAAACCTATTAGTGCTTTTCACTAGCCTCTCAAAAAGTATTGAGATTAATGAATAACTTGGTTTCAAAATGTCTTATTTTTCCTCTTCGCTTTCTGTAGCTCAATACAGACATCATTACTTCTCCACCAGTATAGCGATTCTGTTCGTCATGCCTGAAACAACTACAGCACAGAGATTAAATACAATCTATATCCACATAAATCATTGAATAAATGAATCATGAAATTAATATGTAAATTGTGTGTTTAACCTCTATTTATACAGCACTGTCTGTCACCATGTAGTAAATCTAAAACTAATTGCAAATTCACAACTCTGCAAAAAGAACACCATGGTAAAAGCTTGACATATTTATTAACTAAATGTTGAACTACATTGAGTAAGTAATTAACAGTCATGCCAGAACAGGGAGAGGAAATTATATTTAAGCACAGATGTCACCTGTATGAAATGGCTAAAACTATTTTAGATTAGATTTTGATATTAATCAAAGAATACTCCTATTTAATTTTTGACAGACAAATCTGTTTCCATTTATTCATGATTCCATTAAACACTCCGTTTTTAAACCTGAATGTCATGTCCATTCTCAGTCTGATATGTTCCTTTTAGTACATCTTCTTTTAAAAGAAAACGTGAAGAAAAAGACTCAAACGGTAAGGTTAAATGGTAGTAAAATCTTCCTACAGTCTAGACAAAACCCCCTCAATAGACCAGGAAAATAATTTCGTATTGGGTTAAATTCCCAATTAAGTTCTTTGATACATAAAGAATTGAACATAAGCCTTAAAATACTCTATCTCATTTCATTGCTCTGTATTTCTAGTCCTTCCTGATAAAGAAAAAGCACCTCCAATTGGAGGATCCATGGAAGTTCCCTGGCTGCCAGCACCAACACAGAGATCTCTTTGGGTTTAATTTTGTTCTAAAACCTGAATGTGTTTAAAAGACAACCAAAATAGATGTTACATGAAAGCACACACACGAACATGTGTTTATAGCTTCCAACAGACTAGTCAGTAAGATACTAACAAAGAACAAAAAGGAAAGGGAGACATTTTACCTTCAGGCAGCTCAGACAGATACATCAGTTCCATGCCACAAGGTAAGTAACGCTCATCAGGAGTACCCGTTACTGCCAAACACGTACTTTATTGTGAAATCCATAACATGAACCCTTTTTTCTTAAAACAGTCACCTGTTGAAACTGAGAAAATTCTGTAAGAATCAACAAAAGCCAAGGAAGTTATAGTTGCCTACAAAATCTAACTGGCTGTATTTCATCTGCCCTCCTTGCTTTTCTACCTTCAACAGGTAAATATAGGTAGTCCATGTATACAATTCCCATGCAGAATGCAAGCACAAGACATGTTCATAACTATGGAAAAATGAACCCTTGCTGAATATTAGAACAGCAAAGTGAAATCAATTAAATAATAAACATGTACTTTAAAAACACAGCAACTGGCCCACTGGGCAAACCTGCTTTCTTAACAGGCACTGTGAATTTGAAAAATACACCGAGTAAACTCCAGTGGATTAGAATGGAAAACGCACACTGCAAGGGAAGCAAGTGGCCAATTCCAGGGCAGGAAAAGGGCAAGATCCTGAAATAGCCAAGACTGATGAGAAAGCTCACACAATTTTATGCACTTCTGTTTCTAGGCTCCTAGTAAAGATAAACTCACATAAGCTGATAAATTTTACTTCATATGGAATTTATAGGCTTAAGCTGTCTCCTCATAGCAAATACATTTTGTACACAGCAGTCTTCACACTGTGCCTGATGAAGCTACAGGAGCATTAGTATACCCATTTCATAACCAGCAAATCAGAGGCACAAAGAGATTAGGTGATTTGACCAAGGTCACAACACGAATCATTTATAGGGCCAGCACTGAGACTTAAGTTCCTTGACTTCTAGTTCTGGCAACTAGACCACGATGCCTTTAACTGTATTACAGCAAATTATTCCTTGTGTCATCAATCTCAGATCCAGAAGCACTTTAAATCACTTGAGGATTATGACATTTTTATGGGAGGACAACACTTCATTACTAACCTGAAAACTTGGGGGGAAGAGCAGGAAAACCTCCCAAAGCTGGTGAGAAAGGAACGGTGCAGAGGGAAGGCTGATCAGCTACAACAACAGAGGTTGGCAAACAGAGAAGTAAGTAAAACAGTCCAGTTCTGCTTTATTTCCAGAGTACTTGAACAACCACCAGCTGTTTGTAAGTCTCAGAAGTTACATTAATGCTTGTAAAACAATTGTCTAAAAAGACAAAACATGAAAACTGCTGTTCACTGTTTCTTATCCAACTTACCCACCTGCTATCTCCAGTTTTAGCAGTTTCAGGCACACACAAAAGAGAAATAATAGCCTGTGGCCTACATCCTACAGCTAAAAGGAGGAGCAGTGGCCAGAGAAGAGAGTGGACAGTACGCAGATGGCTTAGAAACTGCAAGTTTGAACAAACTATTGGAATCTTCCTGAAGGATAAATCAATTGGTGTAATCAAGCGCAACTTTGCAAAGCCAACTCTTAAAATAAGACAGCCAAATATTTTTACAGCAGATAATTTCATTGTATGTAACTTAGAATATAAAATACAAACTTAGAATATAAAATACAACGGAACTGCAGGAAAAGGCCACATGCACACACTCCACCACCAAACTCTAAGTCATTCTTACAGGGTTTTTTCAGGTTTGTTTGGGGGTTTTTTGAGAAATTGTACAAATCATTACAACATTAACTGCAAAATTCAGGAGTAATATACTTTGGTGTAGTTACTCCTTGAAAACATGAAAAAAGGAAACACAGGAGAAGGAGGTTTCTCTCCCCTTCATGGGAGAGGAACCTCTGGGGCTGGTCCTCTCCCACGAAGTATATGAGCTATATGCATCGTCAAATAAAGAAATATGGCAAAGTAAGAACAAGAGTAATTGAGATATTGTAATGAAGATCTCCAAAAGGTGTCTGGACACGGTTCTGGGCACCCTGCTATAGATGACCCTGCTTGAGCAGGGGTTTGTATAGGATTACCTCCAGAAGTCCTTTCCAGCATCAACCATCCTGTGACTGTTTTTTCCATTCTCTATGCTTACATTCATCTGCTGGGTGGCTTTGATGAACCTGTTTCAGTTCGCTTTCACTAAAGTGCAAGTGCTTGGATCCCTTTAAAGCCAG